>JAMRYI010000417.1:0-141194 GCA_029231635.1 Ditylenchus weischeri
TTTTTACAATGTTACACAACTAAAAACTGGATTTTGCCATTTTTAGAAAAAGGTCACATTCTAAACTTTAGCCCAAAATCCACTGGTTTACTTCAATATGTGCAATTCTTAGACCTAAAAAGGTCTGTTTAGAACTACGTGTTCATCCCTGGTTATCACAACAAAATCCAACGCTTTACCTGCTGCGGCATGCAAAAACGTCTAAGAAGCTGAAGGAAATATTTTCGGGCGTTTTGAAAAGCCTTGTGGGCATGAAAGGATGCTTAGTCGTCTCAGAAGTAAAATATTAGCTAAACATAAAATGCTTACCGTATTTTCTCTAATTAAAGCCCTCCCCAAAATCCGAAATTTCTTTTCTTTATTCTTTGAGTTTTAGACCTACTTTATTGGATCGCACCGAAATTTAGCCTATATTCCTAACTACATTTGGGCATATAACACGCGTGACGGTCAAAACCAAAAAGTGGATCGAAACGCAAAGAATAAATTTTTAAAAAATCCGAATTTTGGGGAGGGCTTTTATTGAGAAAGTACGGTAAGACACGCTGATATAAACCGATCTTACGAAATAAAAACGAAAAAAATGTAAGATAAATTAGCGCCTAAACTAGGGCACTAACTACGATGACGACTCGTCATTGACGAGCTAAACGAACAACATTCGTATTTTCCCCGAACCCAACGTGTATAGTCGCGTTCTTAACTTATTCTACGGGCTGTATACTAGGGTTCGCAGCCCACGGGGGCAATCCCCCGTGCCCCCGAGCGATTATTTGGCCATCCCCGCCCCCGTAAATCCCGTGTGAATTTTTTTACACCACCCAATAATCCCCCATCCCCGCCCGTATCCCCCCGTGACGTTTGTAGCGCCGTGATCCACCGTAGATATTTTTTCTTTGATGAGTATGGAAAAATACAAAAAAAAACCCGCCGCCTTACGGAGCAATATTTTCTGCTTGTGGTGTCTTGGTATCATTCTTTTTCTTTAAAGTATGGCCGCGAAGCGGCGCGACAATTTTTTTAAAAATCCCCGCCAATTCCCGTGATTTTTTTTCAAATGCCCACGCCGCCACCTCCCCCGTTACGAAATCCCACATTTTTCGGAAACTATACTGAGACTAAAGCTTTGGCTTTTTTATCTCTTCTTTTGATGTTATCTTTGTTTTTGCAGTCTTCGTTGCTCGTTCAAAATGTTTGAAATCAAGTTCTTGAAAGAAACCATCAACAAGTTGAAGCCATGCTCTCTTGAAGATATCGTTGACAAGGCGCACTCTTTTGCTACTGTTGGACTGCTCAGGGTTGGCTCTCATTCTCTGTGCGAGGCAAATTTTCGGGGACGCTATCAGCTGCATGGCTCCTGCTGAATCGCCAGGTAAGTCATTTAACCTTCTTCCTCATTAATGCCTTACTCATTTTGTGTTCAGGGTCTTGGATTCCATATATAAACAGCTATTGTTTCGTGACTGGCACTTATGTGATTGACAAGGCAGTGGAGCTCATGCCGCAAGACGAAGTTAATCCGCTCGACGGTTCCAAGATTGACGTCAGTTACTATCAGGTTCGAATATTATAAAACTTATTTTACCGTGCTTGACCAACTTCATTTTAGTGGGTGCCGTATGTCCTTGTCCTTCAGGCCGCTTTCTTCTACGGTCCGCATTGGTTCTGGTCTTTGTACCGCAAGTCGCAGACTGGTTAGCTACTTTAAGTCATTATTAAGGTAATGATGAATAACGCCTTTTTTTCCAGATGTGAGCTTCAATCTTTTGGTGGACAAGTGCGTCAAGAGTCGTGGACTATCAGCGGAGAAGTATGAAGAGGAAGTCGAAGACGTCGTTTTGAATATTGTCAAGGTATAAAGTTTATGTGAATAGAAAGAGTAGTGTTCATCCTATTCTTTTAGACCTATGAGCATCGTCAAATCAAGAAGAAATCTGCTGGCCTCGGCTCTTCTGGAACGTTTGCTTACTTGGTTTCCAAGCTGCTGAATGTTATGAACGTCGTCGCTCAATTGGTTCTCGTCTCTATCTTCATTGGAAACGCCGGCTTTGGAATTCAGGTAACTGCGCCTTAAGATGTTTTCCTCTTGACTTATTCTCCTTCTGTTGAGGTAATCGACAATGCGATGGGTGGACAGTATTGGAGTCAGACCGGCTACTTCCCTCGTTCTGCCTTCTGTACCTTCAAGCAAAGCACTTTAAGTGGAGAGCAGTCTCATACCGTCCAGTGTGTCCTGATGATGAACATGTTGTACGAGAAGATCTTTGTGCTCCTCTACGTCTGGTTCATTGTTCTTCTCTTTGCTAGTGTGATCAATGTGCTTTACGTCTTTGTCCGCTACGTCTCTCCTGTCGGACAGCGATCTTCAACTCGACGCTATTTGAAAGTTGGCTTTATATAATTTTTTTACACTATATTCACTTTAAAAGTGGTTATTTAGGCTCATCCTCTACGAGACGTTGTTGAATGGCGCAAGTTTGCTGATCTGCAGTTGGAACACGATGGACTTTTGCTTCTTCGCTTTATCGAAAGCAATGCTGGTTTCGTGATGGCCTCGGAGGTGGCGTGCAAACTCTACGATTCTCTTCGCAAGAGTTCCGTCCAAGTTGAAGAAGGCATTGCTGTTGGAAAGGGTGATCCAAAAAATCAAGTTCTCAGAGGGGATGGATGGAATGACGGGCATCCTCTGCTGTACCATGCCGCTGTCCAGAACTGAAGAATTCGTTGACCCATTAATAATGTTGGTCATTCAAATTCCTCTAGACAGAAATATTATTGTTGAATATATTTGTGCTTGACATTTGGAAATAAAATGTATTTTGAAATTGTGATTGGTTTTTCACCGTTAAATTTTTTTTTGGTTTTGATTTATTTGGCGTTTTGAAGTTTTATAAATGGAGGAACATAAAGTGGCATCCCCCAATCCCTTGCAATGTGAGTGTGTTGGTCTTAGCCCGCTACAACATGATTTTACGTATTTAATGGCTTTAGGGGCAAAGTATCCAGGCAAAGGTCATATTCCCGAAGATGCCTTCCTCCTGTAAAAAATTGTATGACGGTATCAGCTTCAAAATTAATGTTTTGATTGTGGGGACACAGCGGCAACTTATGATTCGGGTTTCCTAAGAATTAGCAGTAAGGTATTCCGGTATTTGTAATGAAGTGGCAACTTTTGTGACAAATGTGACAAACGCTTAAGCACCCAATAAATAGCTCAGTGTCAAATATCGAATTCCTCTCAAGTCAAAAATTATTTGAATATTAGATTTTTTAGAAATAACTAGGGTTGGGTGATGGGGAAATTCCCTGGAAAATTGAAAGTGGGAAAATTCGAATCCTGTGGTAGCAGACATTATATTTTCTTGAAGAACAGTATCCGCTCCGAGGTGGACGACCCCAAATCATAAGTCGAAGGTCGACCAGTAAGCTTCAGGTGGTAAAACCACCTGATACCTCCCATGTATGAGTCCAATTGTGTCCTCAAGATGGTTTTATAATGCTAAAGCAGTTGCAAGAACCTAAGTTTTGTAGTAGTTTTATGCTCCTCAGGGCGTCTAGGTGGTGCTCAAGTTGTTGTACCTAAGTAGAGATACTGAGGTGTTAGACCGTGTACGAATTGACTGTGTACGGATTGACCTATGGATGAATTGACCTGCGCATGAATTGACCGTGGATGAATTGACCGCCTATCGGCGACTCTATCGTATTTTAAAATTTTAATAAATATAAATCTATCACACCCCTGATTAATTCTCTACCGAAATAACATATACAAAGAGCAAAAAATGAAAAAAAGCGTTACGGAGCTTCACCTCCATAATAATATATTTAGATGTATGATAATTGATATTCCTAATAAGCAATATTACGAAGAGTGCATGTGGAGCGAAAAAGTCTTTTTACAGCAAAAAAAAATCTTTCTGCAGCACGAAAAAGGTTTGCCCATTTGAAATTAGTGCCCAAATGAGGAGCCCAAATGAGATTTGACAAATGAGTAGTAACTGTAAAAGTTGCTCGGACTAGAAGTAAACCGTCAAAAGCGCGATGCTAACAAATACTGGCTCTTTGAAATATTTAAGTAAAATTTTCTTTGATTTTTGACCAAAATGCTGAAATGGTTTGATTACCGTAGAAATATTATAAGACCATCATTGGGAAAAAATGAAGAGCACTCTTTCAACAAAGAACGCCCAAAGAGTTTGTTTCTGCATAGAATTCGACGGTGCGTAGTCGTTTCCGTTACTTTGTGCTAAATGCACAAAGTAACGGAAACAACTTATTATGGACGTTTACGTTACTTTGTGCCATTTGGCACGCCATAACGGAAACGCCCCTATGCCGAATTCGACAATTAGAGGGGGCGGCGTTTAGAAAAAATACGGTACTCTCGTTTCGGCTAACTTTGCGCCGAAAAGTACTTTTGCGCCGAAAAAGCACGAGTCATTTATTATTTTAACGTAAACACTTAACTTTTTCATGGTGAGTCTCGACAACATTTTCGCTTTTATTTTGTTATACGTTGTAAAATAAAAAAACAAACCGAGACATGGAAAGGCCATCAGAATTGAAGAAATCAGTCATAGACTTATTTTTCTGACAGATAGGCATTGCTGTCCATCCGACAACAAATGGGTTGCTAAAATTTACATTTTTGATAATAAAATCTAAGATCATCGTTACCGCTCATGTTTCACTATTTCTAGCACAATTAACACTCTCTCGTCTCTTATACTGCTGTGGAAGAAGAATGACTAAAAAGCCAATGAATATATAAGAAAAACAAACTAATTTGATATATTTTACTGAATTTATTGGCAAGCTGGATGCATTGGAGGATGAAGCAAAGTCGCCTCTCCATTGGCGACCGAAAAATTGTTTGTCGATGGTGTCAAAGAAAAATAAGTGTATGCCATAAGAACCTTTTTCCAGCTATAAATGGTTGCAATTACCGTACTGTCTCTAATAAGACCCTGGGGCCTTATTTTTCAACCCCTCGAAAATCGGGAAATTTTGAGGTCGATCTGGAGATTTTTGGATAAAAATTAAAAATCTAAAAAGCGGAATCCGTAGAGCTCGTGGGAGTTAAGAAAACGCAATAAACAGCTTTGCAAAAAATTGACTCTGGGCTGAGATATAGGTCCTCAAAGTTGAGGGGAGGGGGTCTTATTAGAGGGGGGGGGCGTTTTTAGAGGAAATACGGTAATCTCCTGAAGTATTGAGTTGTTCTAAAATTTTGGTGGTTATTCGCCATTAAATTAGGAATCCTGAAACTCTTTACAGATAAGATTTGTTCTTAATTTATATGTGTTCCGAAATTCAAGGTCAAGGTCAAACTCAAGGTAAACCTTGAGTTTAGTAAACTCAAGGTCGTTTTTTGTAGGAAAAACGGGTCTGAATTTTTTCCCCACCTCTAAAGTCAAGATTTTGCGCTGAACAAAATGTACTTTTTTCAGAATTTCGATGCTTTTTTTTAAGATGAGATATAGCCATTTTTAGGCCAAAAATCACCTTGAGTTTACCGTGACTTTGACCCTGCTAAACTCAAGGTGATTTTTGGTCTAAAAATGTCTATATCTCATCTTAAAAAATGATATCGAAATTCTGAAAAAAAGTATATTGTGTTCAGCGCAAAATCTTGACTTTAGGGGATGGGAAAAAAAATTCAGACCCGTTTTTACTACAAAAAACGACCTTGAGTTTACTAAACTTAAGGGTTACCTTGAGTTTGACCTTGACTTTGAGTTTCGGAAACACCGATAAGCACTGAAAAAATAACATATTTTTGCTAAAATACCCTAAAATATCATTATTTAGAGCAAATGTCCTTATTTTCGAAATTTTGAGCTGGGAACCTTCTAACACGGGAAGTGCACGGCCCGACAGTGGCCTATTGGAAAACTTTATATACCAAAAAATAGTTCTTGTAATACTGATCACGAAACCGCTCGCAGAATCTGCTATGGAGCGATCTACGCCGAGATATGGACCCTTTGAAATTGTAAAATTTGGCAGCGAGGATATATTGCTGACTAACATCAACGGCCGGGCCGTGCACTTTCCGTGTAAAAAAAATACATATTAGGTACATTATGTCACTTCTGTGAAGGGTTACCGTAATTTTTTAAATTTAAATACCTTATTTCCTCCAATTGAAGCCCCCTTGTTTTAAGCCCCTCCCTCTCTAATCTAAGCAACTACAATCCTCCCCTAGAGGTCATCCAAAATATAAGAGCCCCTCCCCTCTAATAAAAACCCGGTCTCTCAGGTGGTAACCGTGGAGAGACTCGACTGTATTTCATAATGCTGTAGTCACAGACCTTGGTCTACTATCATATACATGCCTTGGTCCCCGCTGTTGGTTTTCAGGCGATCAAGTCATTTTTCAAGAAAAAACAATGGTGGGTGGGGTACCAAGGCATATTTTGGTAACAGATAGTGGGATAGAACCCAAGGAATGTGACCAGGGGCAAACAAGGTGTCGTGACTGAGGACTACTATCTTATAATAAGGGGTGTCCTGAATGAGGATTACTATTTTCGCAGCGCCTTTAGCGCGGCAAGTTCAAAAAATAAAAGCCCACCCTCTATTAGAAAACACCCCCTCTAATATAAGACCACCCCCAAACCATTCCCTTCCTTAGAGGGCATCTAAAAAATAAAAGCCCCGGGGCTTCTATTAGAGGAAATACGGTAAGCAAACAATTTTTTTTGAGAGTTTACAAATTTTCGGGTCTTTTTTATAAATTAACCTCTTTGAAGTCAATAGACTGAATGGTCAATCCATAGAATATGGTTTCATTCACATCATTACCCTTTAAAATACCAGATGGAGGGGGCACAATAAGATTATCCTAAATAATTGTTTTAAAATGTAGTTTTTTTAACATAAAAAATGGTTACCAAAAATTTTCCATACCACAAGGCTGGAGAACCCATGTAACAACAGTTAGCAATTTGAGCCAGTGGTCATTTTTGTTGAGCAGAGTCCGAAAAAGGAATATCCATGGCAACCACACACAATTTTTAGAGCCATTGCTTTTGTTAATTAAGGTTATAAAAAGTTATTTTATTTGTTATTTACTTATACTGCTTCGATTTTTTTCAATCTCTTCTTGTTTTTAGTTCGAACGTGTTAAGTTGCTTTTTATTTCTTTTTCCTATTCTTTTGTAGCTAAAAAGCAAGCAGTAGTACCAATTCCAGCATTTAAATACCCGCCATAAATTCATTCAGTTTTTATTTTGGCGAAGAAAGTTTTTATATTTTCATTTCAGGGTGTTTAAATCGAGTACCCGTTTTCAAGTATTTTTTTTTCAGAATCCGTATAAATTCTAGTTTCCAGTTTGGCTATCTGACTCAAATATTAGGTTGTCCCAAAAGCGGTCATAGGACCATTCGCCAACGACATTTTCGGCAGCAGAATTTTTTGCGGGAATTCAAATTATGTTGCTATTTTTATATGTATTTGCACAATTAGGCTCAGGCTTAGGCTCAGGGTAGGCCAGCGTATATTAGGACAAGCTCAAACGTGTTTTCGAACTAAAAACCGCAAATACATCAAAAACAGCAACAAATTTGAATTCGCAAAATTCTGTTGGCAAAACGTCGTTGGCGAATAGCGTTGGCGAATTGTCTTATGACCCCCAAAAGCTGCGAGACTAACCGCGTGAAATTTTTTGAGTGATTTTTTGAACGTATTTATATTATTCGTGCATGTTTAAGTATTCTTGAGGCTATTTTTCAATTATTTGTATTTTGAGTTTGTTTTTAGCAGATTCCAACTAAACATTATTCAAAAGCTTTATTCAACAAAATAATCTCCATCACATTCAACAACTTTCTCCAACCACCACAACAAAATAATGGCAACACATTAATGGTATGATGGCATTATTGGCATTAATGGTAACACAAGTGAAAATAGCCTCAAGAATACTTAAACATGCACGAATAATATAAATACGTTCAAAAAATCACTCAAAAAATTTCACGCGGTTAGTCTCACAACTTTTGGGACAACCTAATAATTTACAAAACAATTCTGTATGAAATGAGATTAGAAAAAACGCCAAAAGCGTTTTTATAAAGCAAAATATAATAATTTAGAGTCCTACCCCAATTCGGATATGCGATTCAAACAGAGCTATCTAATAATGTTGAGCTTTGCAATGAACACTGTAAAATAAAGGTTTAATGACTACTTCTTTACCAACTTTCATTTTTTCAGTATGCAAAATTTTTTCATAAAAGGATTGTATCTCAAAATTCACTTTTTCTGAACGTGCTAAGTTTTATGCTATGTGAAAGCTCATAATCTGCTCTATACGATAAATCGAGCAGTTCTAGCATATGGGGTAGGAAACAAATGAGAAAACAGTCATATAAAAGTTAAAGCCTGAGCTTAGATTCATCGTTACAATAAAAAAATCCTTCGTAATATTTATGAATCAACAAATATATGATTTGGAGTCTCATAAAGAATAAAAAAAGATTTGAAACAAGTACCTGATTCCTCAACGAACGAGATTTATTGAACGAGGCGCCGCAGTCGATGAGTGGAGACATTTGAAAATTCTTACAATATCAATATTTCTCTTTCACTCCATCTCTTTCGCTACCCGCACAAAAAGGGGGTACTATACTACTAGGACTAGAGCACGAAAACATCATACAGTCGAACCTCTCTATAAGATCATCCCTGGGACCGGCCCTAAGTGGTCTTATAGCAGGGGTGGTCTTATAGCGAGGGTAAACTTTGTGGGTTTTCTTTGCCAACGTGGCCAACCAAAATTTTTTTAAGTGGTCTTATAGCGGAGTGGTCTTATAGAGAGGTTCGACTGTAGCACATTGGAAAGAAGAGATTCAGTGTTGTAGGTGTTATATATTTTTTTAACACTTAAAAGCCGGTTTGTGCTAATGGGAGCGTTTTGTTAAGAATTTTGTGCTGAACAAGATAGGCGCAAGAAAGTTTCATAAAATTTTTGGGATTCATTCATGGACGCTTTCAATTTTGAGTTGTTTTAGTTATTTGATTGTAAATTTTTATATGAGAAACAATTTGTATAGCTAAAGTTCTTATCTGGTGCAAAATTCGACAGGCTTTCAAATAAATACAAGTTTAGTCGAGTAGCTAGCACCAGGAAACAATTGAACCTGTAACTATGCCTTGGTCCTAAAAAGGAAACTGAAAATTCACTCCAGACTGCCCTGGTCCCCCCTATGGTTTTTGACCAAACTTTCAATTGGCCATAACTTTTTTTGAGAAGAACGACCCCAACTTTTCATAATTTTTTCAGACAGTAAATCGCCCACGCTGAGTCGAATGGTGTGATCAGATTTTTGATCTGAACGATGGAACACCCCTAACATTTTTTGTGACCCACAGACACAAAACAACGCTATAGTAAAGGGGGAGAGAGAAATCGGATCAATTTCGGTACAACTGTTTCATTTTGGACCAATTTTATATGTGATCGTTTCCAAGTGGAATCGAAGCAATAGTCAGTTACTTTATCTGACAGCTTTATCCACTAGGATCGTGCCGTTTACAATATTTCTGAAATATAAACTAAAACATGCCGGCTATTAACCAAACCCTTCCATAATAATTAAAAAAACCAGAAAAGCGCCGACCGCATTTGCTGCCTGTACAAAAACTGAAGTTGTAATACATCACAGAGAAAAAATCAGAATATTCGCTACTAACCGATGGAAAAAGCTGCACACTAAACTTATAGAGAGTGCCTGGGTACCGGTAGTGACACAAGTGACACCACCTGAGTCCTGCCATCTGGGTACTATCTCCTGGGTAGCCCATGTTATATTTGTTTGAATAAGGGATTCTTTGTATTGTGCGTTGACTGCACTGATCGAAGCCCGATAAAATGGTGTGTGTAACACTTCAAACCACTCAACCACCCTAAACCACCCTTAACATGGTAAACAATCCAATATAGTCCAAAAGTAGTTAATGGTATTTTGACATGGTTTGAAGTGTATAGGGTGTTTTGGGTAGTTTTTCGTGGTTTAGAGTGTTTATGCTGATATGGAGTGGTTTTAAGTGGTTTAGTGTGTTGAGACTGCTCAAGGTTATTTTGAGTGGTTCGATATGGTTTCGGGTGTTTACAGTGATTTGAGGTGCTTTTGAGTGGTTTGAAGTGGTTTCGGGTGTATGGAAAGATTCAGGGTGGTTTTGACCGGTTGGCGTAGTTCGAAATTTTTATGCTGGTTCTCAACTTTAAACAAGAGAAAAGTATAAACAATAAAACAAGTCAAACCAAAAATAACATATAAAAAACTAGTGCCATATTAGAATAGGGGCGCCATATTAAAATATTCCATTTTGGTACAGAAATCGGTTCCAAAATCGGTGTGATTTTGGAACAGTTTGCGCTCTGAATTTGGGCACTGATCTAGGAAATTGTTGTATAATAATGTTTGCTATCTGACCTTAAAAGCTGTTTCCCGCGAAATTTTGACATAATGGCTAAAATATTTCTGATTTATAAACAATATTTGTACAGTCGAACCTCTCTATAAGACCACTTTGCTATAAGACCACCCTCGCTATAAGACCACTTAAAAAAATTTTGGTTGGCCACGTTGGCAAAGAAAACCCACAAAGTTTACTCACTATAAGACCACCCCTGCTATAAGACCACTTAGGGCCGGTCCCCAGGGATGGTCTTATAGAGAGGTTCGACTGTAATTTAGTCTAGACCGTATCAGACCGATCTGATCCGGTCTGGTCTTTTCCCAACTATGTCTCAACATAAGTTTGAAAAATCTTACAAAGCCTAAAATTAACATGGGACTAAAGCATAAAAAATGTATCATATCAGTCTGTATTTTGCTTCTACTAGTAGAACGGTTCCCGGTCTATACAAGAGGACGTTTGTTTCCAGCTGATATAAAACGACCAATTGTTCCCGGCTTGTACAAAAGGTACAATAGTTCCCACCATGTGAAAAAACGATCACGGTGAACAAATGGCACTGGCAAAATATTACACGTACGACAATCTGCACAAACGGTTTTTGTAAAAATGATTCCTGAGCATGCCAAACACATGTTCGCATGATAGACACATGCAAAATATAGCAAAACTTTTATTGAAATGACGCAATAAAAATCCAATTCAAGGAAACAAGAGAATATATTTGAGTCAAGGAAACAGATTTTTGACAGCTACTCGAACAGGACGAATCTTCATCACATTGACGTACTCCACACTAACAATCGGTTCCCCATGCATCATCTGAAATTTGAAATTTCCAAATTTTATATAGATAAGAAAATGTTTACCGTATAGTTGTGATGACAACGGCTCAAACATGGTGCTACCACTGGATACTCAAGATGAGGAGCAAGCGCGAGAACTGGTGGAATCTGAGGACACGTTTCTCGCGGAAGCAGCAGCCTCGCCACAACAGCTATTTCATCACCGATGCGACACTTCGTTCCTCGCATGATTGAGCAGTAGAGGCCATTCGGAACATCCCATGGCATTGTGAGACAAACGTTGACATGTCCTGAAAATTACAAAATTTTTAGGCGAAAGACTTAGAGATTGCTCACTTCGAGGCCCGATAATCACGTCTGTATTCAAAGAAAGATTGGCAAATCGCTTCGGATCCACAACATTTGTCAAGATCAACGCGGCAATTGGCTCGTTCGGATCCACCTAAAAAGTTGGTACAGGTAAGAAAATGAAAAAACTTAACTGACCACTTCATCCTTCTGCGAGTAGCTGTGCAAAGCAATACTGAATTCACGATGAGCACCAGAAGAGTAGACGACTTCAGCGGCAGCAAGGAACTTCTTATTGACCAATGGAGGATGGCTTAGAATCACTGCTCGGTAGCCAACAGGGACGGCAAAGCACGAGAGATTGGTGTTGAAGTTCAACCAGCCTAAAAATGTTTTTTAAAGCTCAGCGATAAGCATACCTCAAAACTCACCGTTAGGTCGAATTGTCGTGGGAGTTTCTTTTCGGTTGCGGAGCACAGCGATGATCTCGCCGTTGATCACTTCCAGCGATCCACCAGCACTCATGACACATTGGAAGTCAAGTTGATTGAAAGACATGGAAAAATTCTAAAAATCGAAAAATGAGAAGGATAATTTGAGAAAGTCAAGGCCAATGACTACATGCAACTAAATTTTTTAGAGATTTTTTCATTTTTGGTTGCTAGCAATGCCGAATTTGTCTCAGTACGGCATGATTTTTTTTAAATTATTCATGAATTGTAACTATTCAATGCTGTAAGTCAAAAATTGACACAGTTTACTTGCAGATATTAGAAAGAAAGCAAATAAAAAGGTTTGGTTTTTGATTAGTAGGGGTTCTTACCAGTGATGGGGAATTTAGCCTCGAAAGGGCTTTGAGATTTCTAATACCTTTTACACCACTTTTTGCAGATAGATCCCCACGCTTAACCTTGGTGTTACCAAGTTTAAGAAAATGAAACAAAATTTTCAATTTTCAAAAAGCACTAAGCAAATGAAAATTTTTCACTTTTCATTTTCATTTTTCTTGCATTGGTATTTCTTGTAAATCACTCAAACCATCCCGAATCCTTTGAACCACCTAAACTACCTAAAAACACCTTAAAATTTAATTTGTAGTAGTTTGAGGTAGTTTGTGGTGGTTTGCGGTGGTTTAGGTAGTGAAGGGTTTGGTGTGGTTTGAAGTTATTTGGGGTGATTTGGGTAATTTTAAGTGTTTGGGTTGGTTCGGATGGATTTTGAAAACATTACAGTTCGATGGCTCATAAGCTTTCATTTGATCTCTTTTTGAAAACTCAGTGAACCGACACTTTGGTCTGGAATTAAACTTAAAGATTTTCTAAATTGATGACTCGATAAACCGACACTTTTAGCCTGGTCCCCAGGGTTTCAATTTTCATTTTCACTTTAGTATCGTTGGCCCAAGGCCATTTTTAGTCACATAAAACTTGTAACTAGTTTACTAATAAACTTACTCTTTTCTGAAGGGCATGATATGATACCAGATTGGCAAATCCTTTTGTGCTCAAAACAAGTAAATTTTTGCATTTCGATTGAGAAATTGTAAAATCTCCAGCCAAATATCGTCTTGTATTAGAACCATCGTGACTTTTTACCTGAACATGTGAAGTTATTGTGCTCTTTCTAGCAAGTCTTTGTAACGTCTTTTAAATTGGCTATGTCAATCAAATAATCTGTCAGTCAAAAAGCTGTGTTCAGGCTATATTTTTGAAGTTACCAGCTTGCCAGGTTTTGCCGATAAGGTTCCAGGCCAATCCGGAAAGTCTGCATGTATGATCTTCGAAATTACTCAAGTATTAGGAAGAGGCCATTATTAGAAACAATATTGGCGGTTCTCTTTTCAGACGTTTTAACCAAAACGGTTTTCGGTTTCGGGTATTGGTTCAGTTCGAATGTGTGAAAATTTCAGGTTTCAGGTATCAAGTTTCGGTTCGGAACCCGAAAATTTCGGAGTTTCAGGTATCAGTTCAGTTCGGAACCAAATTTCCTGGTTTCAGGTATCGGTTCCAGTTCAAGGTACCCGAAAATTTCAATTTCGGGTATCAGTTCGGTTCAGGTCGAAAATTTCGGAGTTTCAATTATCGGTTCGGTTCGGTGCCGAATTTCAGTTTCAAAAATCGGTTCAATTTGGTACCGAAAATTGTGTTCTCTTTTAAGACATGCCTATTCAAGTGTGGAAGCTATTCAATTTGGCGACACGGCAGTTTCAAGTGCGGCGATGAACACAACTTACCCAAAGACGGTGGAACGTCAACGCTTTCCAAACATCTCAGTTCTGAAAGGTGGTCAGATTGAGATGAAGATGTTGGTTCAAGCGCCGAAGAAACAGATTAATCAATTTTTACTCTGTTCAGTCCAAATGCTCAAAACAAACCAGGATTTGACAAGTGACCAAGCGGCTTCATCGTTGACAGCAAAATTGGCCTTTCTCAAACCGAGTCTCCTTTCCTGCGTCGTCTCGATCAGAACGACTATGGTCAAACAAGGTATTTAATTTACTTTTTATACGTCAAATTTTTTTTTTTTAGTTTTCTTTTTAGCTTCCTTCGAATTTTTCAGTGTCGGTTCGGTTCATGCTACAATTTCGAAGGTTCAATTATCGGTTCGGTTCATTACCAACAATTTGAGTTCAGCTATCAGTTGTTCAGACGAAAATTTCGGAGTTTCGGTTATCAGTTCGGTTGGGTACCCGAAAAATTTAGGTTTTTGTTATCGGTTCGGTTCAGGTCCCGAAAATTTGGAGTTTCGGGTATCGATTCGGTTCAGGTCCCGAAATTTCAGATCCAGTTCAGTTCCTCATTCCAGGTACCCGAAAATTTGGGTACCGAAGCCTAATTAGAAACAATATTCTGGTGCTCTTTTGGACCACGTTTTTAACAGATTTTTGGTAGGAAAAAAGCAATTTACTCAAACGAACGTGTGAACATTTCTCAAAATGTTAAAGTAACATTTCCGAAAATTGAAAAAATTTGCAACCCCACCATCGGTAATCTGTCCCCAAAATAGCACCCAAATGCTAAATTTAATCCAGTGGTATGCCACGAACGGCCAATCGCCGATCGTGTTTCTCCTTGACGGGTTTTTGTATCTAACACGAAAAAGAATTCAAAACTTCACTTTTGCCTTAGTCCCCTATGGTCCAAAAATCGACAATTTCGGCCAACTTCAGAAAAGAGTATTAAATGACTCAGAGCATGCATTTATTCTTAGAATGTGGAAGAATACCACATTTGAGACAACAAAACGAATCAACAGCATGACAATAACACTAATCAACATCCGGATAAGTTTGTTCTACGCATCTTCCATTCACTTCCAAGCAACGTTCAAGACAGCGTCCATATGAGTCGATGGCGCGATTTACCATTTCTTGAGGTAGAAGTCAGAATTCCTCCACGATTCTAGCCCTCAATTCGTTCAAATCATTTAGCTGCGTGCGGTAAATTCTGCTCTGAAATCACAACGAACTGTCATAAAATTGAAATAATGGTAAAAC
Organism: Ditylenchus weischeri; assembly: GCA_029231635.1. Classification (NCBI taxonomy): domain Eukaryota; kingdom Metazoa; phylum Nematoda; class Chromadorea; order Rhabditida; family Anguinidae; genus Ditylenchus; species Ditylenchus weischeri. The sequence continues at coordinate 15,023 of JAMRYI010000417.1, forward strand.
TATAACCTTTAAATATCCCCAAAAGAAAAATCACACGATGTCAAGTCGGGCGAATTCGGAGGTCATCGAAACGGAGCTGGGTCATTAGGTGTGCCACGTTTTGCTGCTAGCAATTTTTAGCATTCAACTGTGTTTAATTTAGCTGTGTTTCAGGTGGTCTCATCTAGATCGTAATAACCAAATCTTCAGGTGGTCTGTTTCACCCTTATTACTTGGTCACCCTATCCAGGTGATGGATCTCCTGCGACGATAAGATATTTTTGTGGATTGTGCTGAAGAGTAAGGTAAGACAGCGTATACTGGGACTGTTTAAAACAGGTTTTAGCCAGAGAGTACTATCCATATGGTGGATTGATAAACAGAAGATTTTTTGAAGCTATGATAATTAGATGTAAATAAGCCACCTAACAATGATCATAATTAGGTGCCTATTTGGATAGTACTATTTATTGCTTTTTATCAATTTTTGGTGTTCCACTTCACGCAGCAACCTACCATATTTACTCGACTAATGCGGCACTCTCTGATAATCCCTACCTTATAATAATTCCATTACCTCATTGTTGTGTTCTTGATAGCAGAGAGAGAGTTTCGTAGAGCGAACCAACAAGATTTATTATAACGGAATGAATAATGATCACCACTGATAACAGAGTGACACGAGTCAACAGAAGACTAGATGTCGTGTCAAGACAATAACAATTACAAATAATAATTCCACACAACATCTCCCCGATTATTCCATTTCCCCCGTTAACTGAGATATCCAGGAGATAAATAAACAATTAAACATTAAACTTTAGATATAGATATAGGTGTCCCGAAACTATACTACTTACAGGCGAGCCAGACCTTAGAGGAGTTGCTTGGGAAATTATATAGAGTTTTAAATAATTTTGAAGTCGAGAAATAATGGGGTCTAGCAAGAGAGAAGACTTACAATATTAGAGAAGCAGAGAGAGTACAATTGTTGGATTGATTTCTTTGGGAAAGCCAGATTCTTTAGAGTCGATTCATTGGATCCACTTGCTTCCACCAGGTTGAATATCGGGCACTTGTCTTGGCTGACGAGGTCGAGCAGAGCGACGTAGTATTTGAGCCTTATTTGCCTTACTCTTCCACCCCTTTGTTTTTTTCTGTCAAAAAACGCTGTTTTTTTAATGGTGACTCAATAAACGACAAAAAATGATTTTTTTAAAGTTTATCTACAGAATTGTTTCCTATGCTGTTATGAACATTTTTAAAAAAGATCGAAAGAATATAACTTTTTTTAAAATATGGCCAAAGTTAAGTGTGACAAAAAATTGTCCCACCCTGTACAACTTGTTTCGCATTTTAAAATTTAAAAAATGCCATAATGTTCAATTGTTTGTTTTTAATTTAGGTGTACTTTATAACGAGTTTTTTTATTTTAAAATTCCAAAGTTGCTGTATTTTTATATTTGGGACCAGATTGTCCAAACATGATTAGTATAGCACCTCAAAATTGAGTCAAAAAGTGTCGGACCCTAGGCGGAAACGAACTTATGAGGTTTACGTTATGGAGAGAGTCGACAGTATTTACTTGTTTAGCGGTAAAAAACTTGAGATTTTTGGGTCTGTATAAGAGTAGACTTTAAACGACCGTTCGTTTAAACGATTAAACGGGTATAAAAGAAAATTAAACGAACGATTAAACTGATCTTGATTAAGTGGATTAAACGATGAACGGTAACGAAAAACGGCGTTTAATCCGTTTTATGATGTAGATAAAATGACGATTTTTATGCATTAATTGGAGAGTGCAATTTTTTTCTCTCCGTTTTTTGCTTATATTTTTGTTCATTGAGTAATTTGATTTATATCAATAGATAATTTTCATTGTTTAGAATGTGGCTCCTGCTTTGATTTGGACGTATTTCTCGTTGGTGACAGTTGATGGCGAACAAAAGCGCAAGTGCCTCAAGTGCAATAATCTCCTACCAGTGCCAAAGGATTCCTCTACCGGCAATATGATTAATCATCTGAAGAAGAAAGGGCATGTTGAGTAGCTGAAGAAATATCAAGCTAGTGAATGTTTGCCAAGCAATGTGAACGTTATCTTTCTTAACTTCTATTTTTTTGAGTCATTACCGCCACAATAGTGATCGACCAACTAGAGAGCAAAACATTTTTGCCTGTTGGTGAAAGAATAAGGAACGCTTTCCGTGGATTGCCAAGGGTTCAAGAATACTACTCTGGGTACCAGGAAGTTCAGTAAGCAGTGAGCGAACTTTCTCGATCGCGGGTCTTTTGTATGCCAACACACTTAGGAATAGGTATGAATAATTGAGAGCTATTTATTGCTTTGCTAATTGTTAAAGGTCTATTCCAGACTCAGTAGTCGCATGGTGGAGATGCTTATTCTCATCAAAGCCAATCTAAATAAGCTGAGGCTCGCACCGTCCACCGAACTCGATGATGAAGAAGTAGGGAAAGAAAAAAAATCGGAGAGCGAAGAATCTGGCGAGGAATAATATTGTTTGTTTGAGTTACATATGTTGTTGGTCGATTGTCATCAATAAAATGCTTTAAAGTGGTAGATTTGAGTGACTAATTTCCTTGAATGAGGGATCAATTCAATTAAACGGATTAAACGACCGTTTAAACGGGTGATTTTCATTAAACGTAAACGATAAACGGGTCTGATAAACGGGTTTTAAACGGTAAACGACTTGGGCCAAATTAAACGAACGCGATCTACCCTAGTCTGTATGCAGCAACTGTTTGGATAAAGACTAGAATTTCCAATAATTTTTTATCATATTTTTTTATTTTTCGTTGTTTAGGTGATGAAAGTTTCAAAAACCCTATGAAACTTTTGCTGAAACATTGTAATTTATTCTAGCCTCTTTTTCTTAAAAAAAAGTTTTAGCAGAGTGAATATCTAATTTAGCATTTGAATTCCCGCTAAATTCTAGTTTGTGATTCTCATTCTTTGTAGGACATAATTTTGCAAATCACATTGATTCCGTTGTCAATGGGCCAATCGCTTTTTTCCTGTTTGTTTGTTATTCTGTTTGTTCCAATATATATTTTATTATGTAACCATAGAGATGTAGGTATAATAATGTGAGATTATTGCTTATAGTCTGGCCTAAAAAGGCTCAGCCTAATCTTAAATTGTATGCATCTAATACTCCCCTTGTTTTTAATCTAATCTCTAACGTAGTAGATAACTTTTCGCACTAATTCTTTCAATTCCATAAAAAAATTTAGTTTTTTACACAATATTTGTAAATAAAATTTTTGGCTACATATTAATCTATAGCTTGGTCCTCCTTGTAGTTTTTTGGCTTGTGTTTAAGTTCTTGCAGTTTGGGATTCTTGTACCTGGCGTCTCAGCACAAGCTAAAAAAACATTCCAGCCATTTTTTCATAGTTAACGTTTCAAAAAATTTTTCAGTTCGTTCTAGTATACGCTGGCCTACACTGAGCCTAAGCCTAAAAATAAGCTTTCTATGCCAAAAAACGATGATGAATCATGCATGAGAATTTGAAAACAAATTGAAAAAGCGTATAATAGGACGAACTTAAAAAATCTTGGAACATTAACTATGAAAAAATTGCTGAAACGTTCCTTTACCCTAAAAACAAGTGGGGCGAAGCTCAAAAATAGGTATCTTAAACACTATAGGCCAAATTTTTGTTTATTTTAGCCATCTCAACAACAATGACTGATATCGAACTGGTTCGCGGAGAAGTTAGCCAAGTGAATGTGCCAATAGAACTAGCCGATTCCGCCCCCGAAGTTATCAATGAGTCGGCCGCTTTAACAGAATTGATGGAGAAGATTAAGCCAACTGCACGCTATTCAATGAAGAGGACTTACTCCACCATCGATATATCTGCAGACAAATGGCTGCTCATCAATGATCCGCATTCGTTGGCTAAGTTGGAGAACCCGCCTTCTTTGGCTGATGGCATTAGTAGGGAAATGGAAAAGGTGATTTTTTACTGTTTTTGTTTGGTAAAAATAAGTAAAAGATTATCTTTTAGGATCTTCGCTACCTCGGCTGTGAACTCATTCAATCGGGCGCCATTTTGTTAAAACTACCTCAAACTGCAGCTGCTACGGGTAAGCTTTTTTGAAAGTGTTTAATCTTGATATATTTTCCACGAGCATTATCTATCAGTTTTGTGGTTCCAAAGTACGTATTTAGGTCTATTAAAGTAATGGATGCGTTTTTACCTTGGAAAGAATACACTATTGGGCATCCGGTATTGTAGTTTAGCCTTAACCTACCCTGGCCTAATCTGTGTCTAACTTAAAAATGTCGTTTTGTCGTGTAGAGCCGTACGTAAAATAGCGAAACAAAAGGCCAAGTCAAGTTTTATTGAACAGACCACCCAATACATGTAGACCCAAAATACTTATCGAAACCAATAGTGAATGAGTATTTATGTGATTTATTTCAGGTCAAATCCTTTTCCAGCGCTACTACTATCAGAGATCTTTTGTGAGATGTAATTTGGAGGTAAGATTTCGGTCGAAATAACAGACACTGAAAATATTTTAAATTGTTTTAGCACACAGTTATGGCATGTCTATTGCTAGCTAGTAAAATTGAAGAAGAACCGAGAAGGCCAAGAGACATCATCAACGTATATAACCGTTTGAAGCAACTCCACAACCGCAGATACTCTGCTAATCCTGACAAAAAGTGAGCAAATTTCGTAATATATTTTTAAAAATATATTGGCTCTCACTATGATAGCAGGCATTTATTTTGCACCTTCCAAATAATTTTTTTAGAACATTTTATATTGTTTTTTAATTTAAATTCTCTACTACCCTTTGACTAACTAAAAACCTTTTTTCGGTATTGATTTTTTGACCCAACTTTTTGAAATATTGCTCTTAGGGAAGTAGCCTAAATTTGTACAGTCGAACCTCTTTAAACCGACACCCCCTAAACCGAAACTTCTTTAAACCGACACTTTGAGTCAGTATGCACAAAGAAAAAACCCCTCGATAAACCCACACCCTTTCAGTTTTCAAAGAAATTTAGTTGGTTTTTGACCGAATTCCGCTAATTTTTAGTGATTTTAGCTTAAAATCAATATAACTGTTATTATTGACTCTATAGAATTTAATTTGAGTTATTTTGAATTAAAAGTTCTAAAAAATGTGTCAACTATATTTGTATTTGAAACTTTTTTTATTGGAAACTTGGGTAAACCGACACCTTGGTCTGAAGTTGACCTAAAAGCGTCTTTAAACCGACACCTCTTCAAACCGACAGTCTCAGGGCGGTCCCTTGGGGTGTCGGTTTAAAGGACCATGAAACTTGATAAGCACAGCAATTTGTGAAATAAGAATTCGCGCGGGACCACCATAATTTGGTCCATAATTTTTTTGAACTATTTTTCGTGTACATTTAAATTTTGAATCTTACTTATTGGTCAATATAGAACAGCTCCTCCAGATAACTATAGATAACTCTAGAGCAATGGAAGTAGCTTAACTTGTCCGATCTGGTAATGTCAAGCAACGTTGGGCTCGACTAGTGGATGGTTCAAAACTTTGAACAAATTTTAAATGCAAACAAAAAATAATTCGAAAACATTATTGACCAAATTAGGGTGGTCCCGCGCGAATTCAAATTTCGCAGATTGCTGTGCTTATCAAGTTGCATGGTCCTTTAAAGAGGTTGGACTGTAGCTCAAGAAGGGCAACTTATCTAAAAGCAGTTTTCGATGAGTTGGTCAAAAAGCAATGCCAAGAAAATGATTCTGGATCAGGGAAAGAGTAATAGCGGATATACGCTATTTTTTTAAGAGGAGTTTTGGGTTGCTTGTTTTTTCATCTATCGTCTTTTGTCAAAATCTAGTATAATAGACAATCATTATTACATTTTCTGCAGCCAAAATAGCGTTCTTCGTTTTACTTTAACAAGATACTACTAGCTTACATCATCAATTATTATAGCGTTTCAAAATAGCCTTTTTTAGTAAAAACAATTACAAAAACATACTACAAAAGTGTTAGTAAAAAAATTGTGAATCTTTTTTATACTTTTGTCAACAAATTCTACAATTTTTTGTGATATTAGAAAAGTTTGCAAAAAATTTATGGCCTTGCGGTCTTATTAACTGCTTTGCATAAAACACCCCGTTTTTCTGCACTGGCTACTTTTTTATATTCATTTTGACGCCTGCCTTAAATTATAGTACTGATGATTACGACCCCAGAGCAGTATTTTCCGAGTTGTTGCGCTTCCAGTGCGACCATTTCGGCATTAAAAAGACAGTTATCAAAAAAGATGGCAGATTTTTTTAATTAAAAAATGTGTCATCTTAAAATTGATAGTGGCCTGTATCGCCTGGAGATTCACGCAATTGATCATTGAGACCTGGTCTTTTTTTTAAACCGTTAAAAAAACTCTCAGTGAATGTGATTTACTGTGGGGTGTTGTTAGACAAGACTATAAACATTTGTTCTATAGGTGGCATGAGCTACTGTACGTAGCTGGATGTGTGCTCTGGATGATTGTGATGATGAACATCAACCCAGAATAGAGTAGTTCATGGTCTATTTACTCTCTTGACAATTTACACACAAGGACCTGGTTCTGATAAGTTTAACCTTTTTTGCAATTGGAAATATAGTATTAGGTTGTCTCAAAAGTTCGCACCGTTTCACAGTCAAACGTTCAAATAAAGCAAAATTTCATAACAATTAATAGCATAACAATTAATCAACAAAATAATCTCCATCAAATTCCACAACTTTCTCCCAGCGTTCTTGAAGACGACTGATTCCCTTGACATAAAATCCGGCTGGCTTTGAAGAAAAGAAACGATCAATATCTTCTGAAATTGCTTGAACTGTTGCGTATTCTTTACCACGAAGGAAGTGCTGAAGCGATCGAAAGAGATGATAGTCCGATGGAGCAAGGTCAGGCGAATACGGCGGATGCGGCAAGAAATTTTCAACAGGGGGGACCAAGGCAACGCGGTGCGAACTTTTGAGACAACCTAATAGAAACATTAGCAAGCTGCATTTCGCTATCACTCTTTTTTGAATTTTATTACAAAATTTATTTATATCACATCGATGATTATTAGCGTGGCCAACTTATTTGAATTTTTATTATTTAAAAGGACCATTGCCTTTGACAACAATGGACATTTTGAATTGGCTCAGAGCAGTATTCTTTCGTCTAATTCCTTACTATATAGAGTTGTTAAAAAAAAAGTTTATGACTCAAAAGAGTGATGTAGAAGACAAAAGAGTACCATAAATGCTCTAATTATACGCCGTGGAGGAGCCATGCGATTTTTTTAAACTTCAAGTGGTCTGAAATTTCTGTTTTCATATACTTTTTGAGCCATGTAAAAAGTGCCTGTTAGATTTTTAAAATCCCTCATAGGCACTTTTCTAGGCCTCAAACAGTAAATGAAAACAGGAATTTCAGACCACTTGAAATTAGGGTGGCGGATAATTAGAGCATTTACGGTATGCCCTACTCAAATTCAAAAATGCACAAAATTCTCATAGTTGTCAACAGCGGGGGCATACCAGCACGTTACAGTGCAAAGGAGACGGGATCAACAATTTTTGTTAACTTTGTTTGGACACTCGTTTTGAGCTTTTGAGATATTTATTTGAGGCATAGATAAACAGATTATTACTTTATATTTTATCTATATATTCTACTTAGAGCTAGAAGCCGGGGAGGATCAATGATTTGTTGCTAGTTTTTATCGAATCGATAATCTATTTTACTTTGATGAGTAGGATGTGGACTAGAAAGAGTAGATTTTGATTAAGGATAAAATTTTTCGATGATAAGGATCATCTGAACCGGCCACTAGGTCACCTGAATGTGACAAAAATGACCTTCTCAATGCCGCTTACCTTTGGGTGGTCCTCAGGGTGAGCGTTATTGGATGAGTCGACTGTAAACAAAAATTAAGTAATTTGATTGCAGTTTTTCAACTTTTCTAAGCACCGTTTTGTCTATCTCAAATTTGAACATAACACAAATAACAGGGTTATTCAAAATAGCACGTATATTTTCGCGTAGGTAGCTGTTTATCTCACCGGTTGATTTCAGGAACAGTACTTGAATGGGTTATAGTCGTTTCAAAAATACAAAGAGATAACTCGATAAAAAAAGCGAGCCAAAAGTGAATTGTGAAAAGAAATTTTGGCGCTAGTATAGAATAAACCCCCCCAACCCTCAAAATCAGACCTTCTAAAAATCGTTGAAACTACCCTTTGGAACAACAAGTTTAGGCTTAGCCCTTAGGCTTAGGGGTAGGCCAGCGTATGGAAGTTGTGACTAATAAGTGTTTTACGCACTTTTTCTGGGGTCTGGAACATATATTTGGGTGCTCTTTACTTAGGCTTAGGGGTAGGCCAGCGTATGGAAGTTGTGACTAATAAGTGATTTACGCACTTTTTCTGGGGTCTGCAACATATATTTAGGTGCTCTTTACTTAGGCTTAGGGTAGGCCAGCGTATGGAAGTTGTGACTAATAAGTGATTTACGCACTTTTCTGGGGTCTGGAACATATATTTGGGTGCTCTTTACTTAAGTTTTAGAAGGCATAAGTTTGGGGGTATTCTATACTAGGGTCGAAATTAGAAATATTCAGAAATATACGTGTAACTGTGAATAACCCTATACAGAACTTTCAAACCAATTTTAAAAACTACTGGAATCACCAAAATTGCTAGTATTTTCCTTTTTTGTTTTAGCTAAAGTAGCATGTTCATTTAAATATCATAAATTTAGCCTACGATATCTCGGACTCGTCAAATCTAGAGTCGACTGTAGCTATTTCGAGCAATTTATTATAAATTCTTGGAATAATTTTTTTGTGGTACACATTTTTCTAGCTTTTAAAGGGGCATGACCATGCAGTGCACCGCAAATAAAGGCGGAGACAACCAAGTTTTTTGATTGATTTCATTTTTCAGTGTTTGCACCCGAATCTGATATTGATGGTCTTATACTACTATTTTAAAATAGGCAGAAAACTTCAAAAACCTGGATGAGAACGCGTATAAATTTTTTTTTGAGAAAGTAAAGCACTGCCGGTCCCACCTTTATTCTTGTGTAACGTACAAGCATGACCCTGTAAAAAAAGGTGCAAAATCAAATAACCCAACGTTTTTGAACAGGCCTCCGATCTCAAAATTTTGAAAATAAGTACATTTCCCCGAAATTGGGGTATTTTGGCAAAAATATTCTATTTTATCCAGTGCTTATTGCTCTTTTTGTGTCAAAACATAAGATTATGACTTAAAATTCTGGAAAATAATAATATTTGGGGTCCTAAAATGAGTACAAATCTTATAAGTAATTACAGATCGGAAGCCTGTTTTTGAACCATTCCTGTTTTGACTCGCTTACCATCAGTCTGATACTAATTATCTTATACTACTTCTGAAAAAAACTAGACAGCAAACTTTCGTCGGATTAGGTAGGACGTTTATAAAAATTGGTCAAGAGGAGGGAAACTTCCGCCCAGCCCTTTTTTTCACTGAAACGCACTGGTATGCCCCTTTCAGATCGGATATGTAACTTAAAATACGGTTAGTCACTATAACTTGCTTTCAAATATCCTTCTCAGCTCTAGACCCTGTTAGAGTAATTCCAAAAGTTAGAACCTAGTAGATTTGTAGCTTTGACCGGACAGGGCCCTTTCGAAAAATATGACTGGTCAAACTATGAATCAAAATGTATTTTTATTTTACTCTTGAAGATTTTGACCGATTTTCGTACGGTACGGTGAAATTAAAAAAAAATTATAGGGTAAAAATATATTTAAAGGGCCATTGCCGTCTACGGCCACGGTTGTCCCCGCCAATTCAAAAAAATTTCCTATTCATTCAACTTCTGTACGGATTTTTCAACTTGGTTTCTAACATAACTTTACCTAGAATTAAATTCTAGGCCTTGTTTTATTGGAAACCAAGTTGAAAAATCCGTACAGAAGTTCAATGATTAGGCAATTTTTTTTGAATTGGCGGGGGACAATTCAAAACAGGTGGCAATGGTCCTTTAAACAGATGTGTAAAGCGATACAAAATAAAATTTTTAAATAAAATTTTTGAACAAATTTCAGGTTTTGAGTTAATCGAATATTTTGTAATAGAAATAAACTTTAAAATTTTTACATCTTTTCTTTTTATTTATATTTCACTTGGATGCTCGGTTTTCAAATCTGTCTTATTTTGTGAGCTATTTGCGTACCGCTAACAAAATGCAGCTTGTTAAATGTGTCTGATTTCCTTGAAAACACCAAAAAAATGAGCAGAACCAGGTGTTTTTAGTGTAGACGCTAAAATAAATGCTAGCAATAATGAGAGCCAATCACGGTTTTCTCCACTTGCCTCTATCTAACTCACCGTATTTTTAGGCTTGAGCATTTAACACTTGATCAGAACTATGTGACCCTCAAAAACCTGGTGATCAAAACAGAGCGCAGAATTCTGAACGTGCTTGGCTTTGTGGTGCACGTACATCATCCCCACAAGCTCATTTATGTCTACTTGCACAGTTTGAACATGCTTGAGAGCAAGGAAATGTTGCAGAAAGCATGGTTGGTCAATTCTTCGATCTTATCCACCTAAACATTCATTCAGTACTACGAGGCTCTTTATCCGACACCCTCAAGTTCGACACTTTTCAAAAGCCAAATTTTTCGCTTTTCCAGTTGTCTTTTTGGTTGTTTAGTCCGAAAATCGCAAGGATTCTGATTTGCCGATCGTTTTTCCAAATTTTTCAGGTTGCCGTAAAGACTCACGGTTTCGTTTATCCGACACCTGATTTTGAAAAAGAGGTGTCGGATAAAAGAGATACGCGTCTTTATGGCAACCTGAAAGAATTAGGGAAAAACGATTGGCAAAATCAGAATCCTTGCGATATTTCGGACTAAAACAACCAAATACAACTGGAAAAGCATTTAAAAAATTGGATTGGAAAAATTGTCGGACCCTAGTTGGGAACGAACTTGAGGGGGTGCCGGATAAACGAGACTCGACTGTAGACCTATACATATAGTGAAGTATTTTAGACATTTTTGCATTATTTCTATATAGTATTTGGGTCGGGGGTCCGTAACGCTTTTTGAGTAGTCCCGTTGCACCAGTTATAACTTTTTTCTGAGATATATTTTATTAGGTGAGTTTATACTCATTTGAAAGCCCTTTTAATGGCGGAGGACCTTTGTAATTTAGATCTGGGGTTTGCTGAGAAAAAAATTTGGAATTTTAGCCTTTAAAGCTGATAATTGGGGGTTTTATGGGAAAATCTATAAATAAAATGGTCACATAGGTAGGAGGCTAGGTAGGGTGGATAGAAGGTAGGTGGCCAGGTAGGTAGCAGGTAGGTAGGGTAGGTGGCCAGGTAGGATACCCCAACCACCAAGATGGGGCCCAAACCACCAGGAAAGTAACTGAGTAGGAGGGTTTGTTTGCAATTTGTAGGCAGGCACCCAGGAAGAGGGTAGCCAAGACGGGGGGTTACCAAGAAAAGGGTTGGATTATGGATGGATTAATGGATTAATATTCATTAAAATTTCAAAATACGATAGAGGCGCCGATAGGCGCCTGCTGTTCCTAGTGATACGTAGTCGTGTCCCGATAAGACATCACCCTCAATTTTTATTTACAGAGTAAATCATAGAGTTGATTTTGATTGTTCAAAATCCGTTTGAGAAATTGACCGATCGAATTCTCGGTCAAAGATCGGCCAAATTCTTGGACAAGTAAAATTTGGTCAAAAACTTTGGCCTTGGTGCCCCAACTTGACTATTTTGATTTTTGTCGAGTTTAGCCTGGCAAGGGAAGAGTGTTTTTTAATCTTTATATAAAAATCCCAAACAAAGAAGGGCAATGAAAGAAATTTTCAAAAATATTTTTAGCAAAATACACCAAAAAACCGATTACGGACGAGCAAACCCGGAATGGGTCAATTTCGGAAAAAAAATTTAGGTAAAATTTAGGTGAGAAGTGTCGGACCAGTGGGGTTGTCGGGGAACGACTATCTATACAAAAAAACTTATATTTTATTTAATGAATCGTGGAGCTACCATTTTACTATATTGGTGATCTGTGATTTTCAGGAGCTACATGAACGACGGCCTGCGGACGGATATTTTTCTGAGGTACAGGCCAGAAACCATAGCTTGTGCTTGCATTCATCTGGCAGCGAGAACCATCGATAATCCTGTAGTTCTTCCCAGAGCTCCATTCCCTTGGTTTGAGTTGTTTGATGCCAGTGACAGGGACGTCAAAGCTATTTGCCAAGTGCTGCTTGAGTTGTACACTATCACTGAGGTCATAATTTTCTGCTATTTCTCTTATTTATTTGTAAAAATATTTCAATTTTAGACACCTCGTCTAAGCCGACTCTCAGCCTATGTGGAAAAACTGTACATCAAAATGCAACCTCCTAAGCCAGAAAAGAGCAAAGAAGTAAGTGGACTTTTTCAAATGTTCTTAGATAAAAAAACGGGTATTTACCAGTGCTGGCATTTCAAAAATTCTCGCTGCGGATCCGTCTCCCGCTCCGGGAATCCAGAATTTTCGCTCCGGATCTGGCTCCGGCTCTGGAAAGTCAAATTTTTCGCTCCGGATCTGGCTCCGCTCGCTCCGATAAACAGCATAATTCTGACGCTCGATCTGTTTGCCGGCTAGGAGCCAGGGGACTGGTCCACCTGATGATGATCGTTTTCGGAGTTTTAATGCATTTTGAAAATCATGTTTAAAGTCGATCTAAACTTCTTATATTGACAAATACGATAAAATCATCGAAAACTCTGCATGAATTTGATTTCATATAAAAATTTGATTTTGCATGAAAAATGTTTCAGACCAAATCATAAAGTGACTCTTTGCATGAAGGGGCTTGAAAGGCAAACATACCTAGACACAATACTTGCATGAACTTGTTTTCGCAACCGGAGTTAGACACAAATCAGAGCTCTATGCATGAATTTTTGGTGCACAGAGTCTTCACTCGTGACTCATGTTGAAGGTAAGTGAGTGCGCACACCCACTACCTCAGACCATCACCCCCTGCGCCCCCTTCAGACCTTTTCACTTTGACTGGATGCGCAGGGGGCTTGGAGTTGAGATGCGCACACCCACATACCTTAGACACCAATCACTCGAAAGTGACTCTGGATGCATAAAAAACATGTATACCAGAGTTTTTCCATGCGATAGGCCACAGTTAACAAAACTATGTTCAAATTCCATCTTTCAATGTTATATAGATACCTTGTGAGGTTAGTTCACCTTGGTCCCCCAAGGCAAAACCTCCTATTTTGGTCAAAAAATTTTTGAAAATCAAATTTTTTTACGTAGAAAAATGTCAGAAATTATCCTTTTTATCGTTTTGAGCATATAAAAATTACTTAGACGACGTTTAAACATGATTTTCAAAAAAGTAAAAAAGCCGCCCCCCCAACCCAATAAGTGCCAAAAAATGAGCAATTTTTTATGTTGTAAAAAATTTCGGGCTCTTGCATCAAAATTATGCTAAAAAGTTTTATACAAGATGGCGAAAAGCGCATGGATCCAGGGAATCATTTTTTTCATACAGTCGACTCCCTTCACAGTGCCGCTCCTCCCGCCATAGTGACCATTCCGCTGAAAGTCATCTTCCGTATTTTTTCTAACAGCCCGACGTGTCGGTTTATTTTTCAAACGTCCTCCAGTATATGGATTTATTAGAGTGTGTCGTCCTATCAGAGAAAATATGGCAAGTTAAATGAAGTTTAGAAATTCTCTTGAAAAAACACAAAATCTTTAATCTTATAAGACAATGCAATGCAATTTCAAGAAAATATTTTAAGCTTTTTTTTCTTTTTTCAGCCATCCAATGGGTCTCTGAAGTCCTCCAACGATCCGAAAAAAATATTGAGTGAAAAAAGCCGAAATACCTCTCCCTCCTATAACTCCTCCAAGAAAAAGAGCCCTAAACGAGACAGAAGTCCACACCGCAGAGACAAGGACTACAGCAGGAAGAGGGACAGCTCCTCCAAAAAGGACAGAAGTCCCAGCAAAAAATCTTCGAAGAAGTATGATAGCAGTCCAAAATCGAAGAAATCCAAACATCATTCCAAGCCTTATGACTCTGTGAATGGAAGTCGCCGGTGAATTGCAGCTCACATATTTGTTATTTTTAAAATGTTGTGTGAGATTCCACTTTGTATAGAGTTGTTGTAGACAATAAAACGTAAATTGCTACATCGTTAGAATTGAAATAAAAAGACAACATTGGAGAAGAAATTCAGAAAATGTGGCAAAAATTTGTGCTTCTAAACTCTACTAGGCCTCCACTCAGACTCCAGCGTAACACGAGTCGCGTAACAAATTTTCAAAGGTTTCCACAACCTTTAGTCATTTTATACTCAAAATGAGCGCTAGAATCTAGCAAACATTTTGGTAATCAGTAGAGATGATGGCTTGACCTTTTCGGGACGGGACGCAGGACCGGACAGGTCAAAAAGTTATATCAGGACGGGACCCCGGGACAGGGAAAATTTTCGGGACGGTCATAAAAATTTCCGATCGGGAATTTCAATCCTATATGCTTTATTCATCTCTCAAACAAAACAAACAATTTAACTAGAACTACTACTAGGACTCCGAATTGTCAACCCTCAATATAACGGCCCGCAGTGGGACCGGCCGTGGAGGGACGTTATACCGAGGGTCCGTTATATTGAGGGTTGACTGTAATTACAAGTTGAAGGTAGTTGTTGAAAAATTGAGTCGGGACGGGACAAGACGGAATTTAAATAAATTTTTTTCGGGACGGGACACCGGGACGGGACAGGTGCCAAAAAATTTCCGGGCGGGATTCCGGGACGGGACGATTCTCTAAAATTAACGGGACGGACGGAAGTGTCCCGTCATCATCTCTAGTAATCAGAACTTCTGTGGTCCATATAGTCCATATACGCAGGTCGAGTCACGTAACACGCTGTTACGCGACTTACTTTTGTTGATTTCTCAAAAATTTATATATGGACCACAGAAGATCTGATTACCAAAATGTTTGGTAGCTTCTAGCGCTCATTTTGAGTATAAAATGACTATAGGTTAAAATTAAAATAGTTGTTGTGGAAACCTTTGAAAGTTTTATACGCGACTCGTGTTACGCCGGAGTCTGAGTAGAGCCTAAACAGATTTTCGTCTCTTAAAGGGGCATGCCCACGCCAATAAGTCCAATTTCAAATGTTTGAATTCCCGGGCACCAGTTTTTCTTAGGGAGACAAAATCAATTTGAATTTCATTGATAAAAAGCCCCACAAAAGGGTCGAAATGAATATCGAAATTCAAATTGATTTTGTCTCCATAAGAAAAACTGGTGCCCGGGAATTCAAACATTTGAAATTGGACTTATTGACGTGGGCATGCCCCTTAAAAGGCAATTAAAGTGGGATGCAAAATATACAAAAGGGATACAAAATCATAACCTCAGGTCCGGTGGATTAGACATTGCAATAAAAATAAGGATAAATCGAGCGGATACGCTTTTTGGTGCCACACATCTGCAAATACGAGTCTAGACCTCCACCCTCTGATGTTGTTTACACTTTGAAAAAAATCTACTTTTTCAATACCTTAGTTTGCCACCGCGTATCTGACAATGAACACTGCCGAGCTGATTTTTGACCGTAGATAACTATGATTACCGATTGAATCAGACCAAATTGTCAAAAAAGTACACAAAAATCCAAAGTAACTAACGCTTTTCTGATGGGCTCCAGAATATTACTTACACAAATTCTCTTTCCGGTTAGATGCGACTCGCTTTAGGCGAAAGTATAGTATTTAAAAAAGCTTCTTATCGGAGGTCATGCCAACTACCTAAAGTTTTTCCCGATCCAACAACTCGTTTTACCCATTCGAACTAATTTTGAGATCCTTGAAAAAGTGTAAAAACATTATTCGATCCATGTTGAAATTTGTCTATATAAAACTAAATGTCAAAAGTGTCCGTGATAGGCTGCAAGATAACACCAACAGAAAAAAGTTGGGTACTTATACGGTTTCCCCCCATATCGGAATTTTTTCAAAAACAGGTTTTGACCATTTCTAAGCAATTCTTACACGCTAAAACCGATAAAAACGTTGTTTCCGACCACTTTCCATCAAAATTTTGACTTTTTTAGATTTTTTACCTGTCTGCCTTCGGCAGGCAACCTACTTCAACAGGAAGCCCCTTTGGGGGTACATGGTCCGGGCCAAGGGCTGACCCTTTATATATCAAGAAATATATATCTTGAAGATATATATCTATATCTCTTGGTGTTAACTGTAACAGGTGAAAAAGGAGCTGCCTGCTTGCAACTACATATGCATATATATTTTTTAAATTGTAGAATTTACCAGGTTTGTCTACAATGTTCTTTCTTCTTTTATACATATTTTTCTCCTGGAAAAAAAATAAACAGCTGAGACAGCGCATGTATCTTTATTTTTATTGGTTAAATTTCCTTGATATATTAAATAAAGGGTCAGCCCTTGACCCGTACCATGTACCCCCAAAGGGGCTTGCTGTTGAAGTAGGTTACCTGCCGAAGGCAGGCAGGTGGAAAATCTAAAAAAGTCAAAATTTTTGATGGAAAGTGGTCGGAAACAACGTTTTTATCGGTTTTAGCGTGTAAGAATTGCTTAGAAATGGTCAAAACCTGTTTTTGAAAAAATTCCGATATGGGGAACCGTATAAGTACCAAAAGTTGTAGCCATTTATCCGGTTTGTCGGAAAATTCGAGCGCTGACCCCGAAGTGACTAGCAGTTTCCACTTCTTCCAAATCCTTCTGGAAAATCTGATTGACTATCTGGTCCGAACAATTGCAAAATTTAAACTTTACCGGTAGTAGGCAAAAGATCAGATAAGTTCAGATCAAGATTGCTGAATTTTGCTCAAAATTCACCCTCAACTAAGCCATTCCAAACCATTGTGTTGGGTGGTTTTGGGGTGATTCAGAAGTGTTCGGAATGTCCGGTGGTGGGATTCTGATAGGTCGAATGCATCAGAGATTAATTCTGATGCAGTCTTTTCGCAAAGAGTTATTCACGCCTCAACCTGATTCACATGACAATTCAGGCGACAATTCACGCGTCAGCCTAGGGCCAGTCAGGGCTAGTCACTTTGGGGTCAACACAGGAATTTTCCGACAACCTGATAGAAGAGAAGAAATATGGACTGAGCTCATTCTCTTCACCCACCAAATGTTAAAAAAACCATCTTAGAATTGTGTTTTTGTTCAAAACTTTTCTGATGGGTTTCCCGGCTACTTCATTCTAATAGGAGGACACGCCTAAATTGAAAACACGTTTACGTTTTTAACCTATGCAGGGTGGCCCAAGTATCCCAGCCGATTTGAAAGACCTATAACTTTTTATTTTCAAACCTCTAAGAAAACGCATTATGGCTCATTTGGTAGCCCTGAATCTGCGGTTTTGTTTGACACCAAAAGAAACAATTTATAAAATTTTAGTGCTGAGATATGCTTATTTAAAGGGTATGAGGACTTTCATATAGGCATCTTCTGGGTCATTGGTTCTAATCCAGGGTGCACACCCTATTCTTTTTAACTCTATTTTTCCATATTTTATTTACAATTTTAGTATCAAAATAAAGCAGAGTCTCTTGGCTATCCAACAAGACCATCAGCGCAAGGTTTCACAGCTGCCATGGCTATGATGTAGGCCAAAGCTTACATGAAACGTACCTTTGTCCGAAAATTCATCATTTTTGGATTTTTTTGACAAAAACAGGTTTCAGGTTGGCTCCCAAGCGGCGTAATTGAGATTCCTAACTCAGAATTTCATGCTGAACACGATGATGAATTTATTGATGAATTCAATTTGCTATGAACTTTTGAAGTTGCATGTGCAGAAATCTGCACTTGGATTTTTCAGAATGGCAGATGACCCGCAGACACCGACTGCCTCAAAAATCAAGGGGCAGATGACCCCAGGGTACTACCTATTTTCACAGAAAAAATTCACCATCGTGTTCAGCATGAAATTCTGAGTTAGGAATCTCAATTACGCCGCTCGGGAGCCAACCTGAAACCTGCTTTTGTCACAAAAAAACCCGAAAATGATGGATTTTCGGACAAAAGCAGGTTTCATGTAAGCTTTGGCCTACATCATAGCCAGGGCAGTTGTGAAACCTTGCGCTGATGGTCTTGTTGGATAGCCAAGAGACTGAGCATCATTTTGATACTAAAATTGTAAATAAAAATGGAAAAATAGAGCTAAAAAGAATAGGGTGTGCACCCTGGGAGCTTAGAACCAATGACCCAGGCGATGCCTATATAAAGTTATAAAATTTTCCTTATAAGACACTATAAAAATGTACTCGGAACTTATTTAGTCCGGGAGCACATTTCCTAATTTTTCGTATATCATGCTTAAATATTTCCAAGGTATAATTTTTAAGTTGTTATTCTTTTTGACCCTAAAATTCATTTTTATTGCATAAAAATTCTCTTTTGCTGCACAAAATGCCCCTTTTCTGGGTCAAAAAAAGTCAAGTGGGCAAATGAACACATATGAGTTGAAAATTAGTTCATATTAAAATGTTTTTTTTAAGTTTATGAGGTTCTACTGAAGAATAGGTGTCCACAAATGAACTTGATTTTTAAATTTGTTTCATGATTGAGTATTTAGATGACTGGACAGAGAGATGGGTCAACTCCAAAAGATGGGTCAACCCCCCTGTTGTTTTTTCATGACGAAAAAGAATATATTTAATGTTTATCTTGAAAGGATATATTTTCGAAGTAATTTGATTTGGAAAAATTAATTTGGTTCTTATCCTTTATCCCGACCCCACTTAAGTTTTGATTGTTGAACTTTATTTTTATTTTGACACAAATAAGTTGATTCGCCTTTTTGGCGGCATAAAACATGCATGCATACCAGAGTTTCTTGGTGCAGTAGGACCACACTGACAAAAATTTGTTCAATTTCCATACTTTTAGGCTATTTTCCAGTGTCCCGGTACCCTTTAAAATTAGGGTGGGGTCGGGATAAAGGATAAGAACCGTTAATTTTCCCTCATTTTATTTTTGATGTTTGCAGATTTGGTTGTAATTGTCGCTCTAATTTTTACATTTTGCAGGCTCAAATGCGATATTCTCTTCTAGTCAAAAGTTTTCTCAGACAGTCGATCAATTTCAATGCGCTGTGTTCACGTGATCTTTTCGTTATGTCCAATGATGCCGTGATAGCTTCTGTCGTTGGTCTGAATTTGCTTCGAAATACAATGATATGCGATAGATGTGAACAGCCAATGCGAATTGTCCAGCGTGCTCAACGACAAGATGGGATTCAGGTAAATCGTATTGTAAATATGTGTTATAAACGTTTGGTTTAGTGGGAATGCAAATGTTCAACAAAGTCAGTTCGCTCAGGATCATTCTTTGCAAGGTCCAATCTTCGGCTATCGTCTCTTTTCGTTCTTTGCTACAATGGTCTGTGGACTTTGAAAGAAGCAAAAATGAAATTTTTAACAAGAAAAGAGTATTTCAGGGCAGAAAAAGCTGATGTTAGAAATGATAACGCACATAAAAAGAGGCATTTTGCAGCGGAAAAGGAGAAATCTCTGGCCGGTGTGGTCCTCTCTGAGGTCTACTTCAAGGAGGAATTCAATGGTAGATTTTGTTCGGCTTTTTAAAAATTTATTCTATGATTGAGTATTTAGATGACTGGACAGAGAGATGGGTCAACTCCAAGAGCAAAGACGACTATGGAGAGTGGAAACTGTCTCACGGCAAGTTCATGATAACGCACATAAAAAGAGGCATTTTGCAGCGGAAAAGGAGAAATTTTAGGCAGAAATAAAGCCATTTTTAAGCATGAAAAGTGAATTTTTAGGCAGAGTTTAAAATAACGCATGAAAAGAGTAGTTTTATGCAGGAAATGATAATTTTTAGGGTCGAAAAGTATTTCACCTTATTTTATATCCTAAAAACGATAAAAAACGATAAAAAAACATTGTTTTCCCACACTTTTTTACATATGAAATGTGTTACCACCCCCCAAACTAAATAAGTGCCAAGTTCTCAAATATCTTTCCCAAACTGCCAAAAAAGTGCGTAAGACATCTTTTAGTCCTGGCTAACATATCCTAGCCCACCCTGAGCCTAAGCCCAAAAACAAAGGTAAAAAATCAAATAAATTTGATTTAAAATTCGGAAAAAAATTATGGGGGTGGGAGGGATGTTCGCTACTAGCGCCCAAATTTCCTTCAAAATTCTCAATACCAAAAAATCTAAACAGCAGAACAAAATTAACGAGAAAAGGTACTAGGCCAAGGTCAATTTTCATTAAAAAAAGATAAGAATCAAAAATCTTCATACACTTCTGCATGTAAGTTTTTTAAAAATATATGCGACTTTCACTAAAAAATTGTTTTATTACAATATTTTGCTTTCGAATTGTTCTTTTTTCTGCATTTGTGTTGTCGCAATCCATCCTGTGACAAGTTGTATCAATAAGTAATAATAATAACATCAGCAGTACTGTTAGTTATCAAGTAGCGGGAGATAATAGCGCTTTGCCTGTCTGTGTGTCTGTCTGCTCTCTCTATGTTTGCAGAGAGGAGGGACAAGTCCCACCCCCTCTGCAGGTTGGCCGCCGCTCATTGGTTGCAGCGAGGAGGCACCGCCACGTGGACCAATGAGCAAGTGCCGACGGACTTAGGCCTCTTCCACCACCAGTTTCACTGCTTTTTATTCCGCAAATTCTTCACTTGCACTCATTACTTTGGTGTGCTGCAAATCAACTTTCACCTCGATTTTTTCTCTTAGTATTGGAGCAATGAACAGGAGTCTACTTGTGTTCCTGGCTCTGGCCGGTGTGGTCCTCTCTGAGGTCTACTTCAAGGAGGAATTCAATGGTAGCTTTTGAGATTTTGTTCGGCTTTTTAAAAATTTATTCTATGATTGAGTATTTAGATGACTGGACTGAGAGATGGGTCAACTCCAAGAGCAAAGACGACTATGGAGAGTGGAAACTGTCTCACGGCAAGTTCTACGGAGACGCAAAACGAGATCAGGGAATCAAGACCTCTCAGGATGCTAAGGTACTTTACTTTTCGAGCAAGAATGAACAAATAAGTAGTAAAATTGATAGTGATAACAGAAAATTTGGGTATTTGACGGCGAAGCTAAAGTCTTTTCTGGAATTAGGAATCTTGAATTTCAATTAAATTAACAGGCCAGAATATTGCGCAAAAAAATTACAGTTTGACATGGCAGGCATTTCAAGTATTTTTGTGCTTTTATTAAAAACAAATAATTTTTAAGAAAATTTGGTTTATTCTAAAGCTTCCTAGTGCAACAGAGTTTAAAAAATGCGAAATTGAGAATAAAAATTTAGAAACTGCGAAATTGAGATATGACCCAAAATTGAAGTATCCAAATTTGAAATGGCAACTATCCTACTTTTGGTCCTATCTCAGAAATCAAAAATACCATTTTTAAATTACCGCATTTTTCTAATAGAACGACACCCCCTAATTCAAAATCGTGTTCTTGGCATTGTTTTTTAACACCACTTTTCTAGACCACTCTCAGGCAGGTCACCACTTACTTTGTAGCCAGTGAGATGAGCTACAAATTGAGGGGTAATTTTGCTAAGAACAATCTTCAAAACAATGCCAAAAACACAATTTTGAATTAGGGGGTGTCGTTCTATTAGAATAAATACGGTATGTTGCGTAGTTTGGATTGCTGAGAAAATTTCGACTGCTGGGATTTCTCAGCATGAAGAATTCTCTTGATAATGGATTTTTCTTAATAGTGACACAAAAATTTTCTAAATAGACCGACACCCAGTGTCTTGCTGCACTAAAAATATCCTTGATAAAATCATTGTTTTTACTTGAAGAAACAGAAACTTTTTAAAAATTGTATGTCAGTAATAATAGGAATAAAAGTTGACACAAAAGTAAAAGATTTAGTAGTTAAAAATATACCAAAATATTTAGTTCTATGCCACTTCTGCCAAGTTCTCCAAGCCATTCAGCAACAAAGGCAAGAGTGTGGTCATCCAACTGACTGGTAAGCACAATACTTTACTCAAAAATCTAGTCTCACTTAAATTCTCTCTAATTTTCAGTGAAGCACGAGCAGAACATTGACTGTGGAGGTGGATACGTCAAGGTCATGTCCTCAGACATTGACCAGACCGCTTTCCACGGAGAGACCCCCTACAATGTCATGTTCGGCCCAGACATTTGCGGTCCGGGCACCAAGAAAGTGCATGTGATCTTCAGCTACAAGGGAAAGAACCATTTGATCAAGAAGGACATTCGCTGCAAAGACGACGAGCTCACACATCTCTACACCCTCATTCTCAACCCAGACAACACCTACGAGGTCCAGATCGATGGAGAGAAGGTCGAAAGCGGTAATTTGGAGTCCGACTGGGACCTCCTTCCAGTAAGTTCTCATTTTGAAAATAGCCTGAAGTATGTGCAACCAAAAATTTCAGGCCAAGAAAATCAAGGACCCCGACGCCAAGAAACCAGAAGACTGGGACGACAAGGAAATGGTTGATGACCCAGATGACACCAAGCCAGAAGACTGGGAGAAGCCAGAACACATTCCTGACCCAGAGGCCAAGAAACCAGAGGATTGGGATGATGAGATGGTAAGCTTGTTTATTGACTGGATGATAAATATGAATTTCTAACTGAAATATTTGCAGGATGGAGAATGGGAGCCACCGATGATCGACAACCCAGAGTACAAGGGAGAGTGGAAGCCAAAGCAAATCAAGAACCCCAACTACAAGGTAGTGATTAAAATATGATTTGAAAGCCTATGCCCTGACTAATAATTTAATCCATAATACACCATCCAACATCCCTCACACAAATTCTTACGGAATAAATTTTAAGGGCAAATGGATCCACCCAGAGATTGACAACCCAGAGTACTCCGCTGATGATGAGCTTTACCTGTATAATGACTGGGGAGCCATTGGAATCGACATCTGGCAAGTCAAGGCTGGAACCATCTTCGGTGAGTCGAGGCAAAAGTTACCTTACTAAAAAAGCCAGCCCTTTTATCGTAAGTCTCTGAGGATTTTTTGGCTTGTGGTTAGGCGAAAAATAGTCCAGCATATTCAAGAATCTTTTTTGGACAAAAAGTAAAAAAATGTTTGAGCCCATCCTAACTTATGCTGGCCTACCTTGACCGAAATTAAAAAAGGCCAAAAAAAATCACGGGAAGACCAAGCTCAAAAAATTGGCTGACTTCTTTAATGGGACTATTACTAGCATATTACTAGCAACAAAAGTTTAATTTAACCGCCCGTTTTGCAGACAACATTCTGGTGACCGACAGCATTGAGGAAGCCAAGTCTCATGCAGCCGAAACCTTCGAGCCCCTAAAAGAAGCTGAGAAGAAGATGAAGGAGGCTCACGACGAGGAGGAGAGGAAGAAAATGGAGGAGGAAGAAAAGAAACGTGAGGCCGAAAAGCCCAAGGAGGACGATGCTGAAGAGGCTGAGGAGGAGGATGCTGACGAAGACAAGAAAGAGGAGGACCATGACGAGCTTTAAATCCACCGCCCAAATACTTTAAACAAAGCTACTACTTGATCCAAAAAGACCACTACTAGTTGATGATCTTAAAGATGTTTAGAGTTTTTTTGTATAATTATTTATTTATTTATGTGTAACCCTTCTTGCTGGCCGCCTTTCATTGCCTTTTTTGTACCCTCTCCCCCAATTTTTTAACACTAATTTTGTTGTTACGGTTTTTGTTGTTGTTGAGTACGTATATAAATAAGATATGAAATTCATGGTTTGAATGTGTTGACTGCCTTTTCGGTGCACAATGACAGCAGGAAAAAGATACATTTTCGCATGAAAATATTATGAAGGTGGTTTTTAGCACCTATAAGAGTAGAACAAACAATCTTTTTAAACTTTTTGTTTTTGAAGTCTTCGAATCTTCAATTCCTTGCATCGCCGCTGGTGCTAACGCCAAGCAACGCTGCCGGGTCTCAAAACCTGCGGAAATTTCCAGAAATTCCGGCGGCAGAATTTTTTGAAGCCCGTTGCCGGCGAAACTTTTTCGGTAGGAGTATAGAATGTGTGAAACGCCCGAAATCGTCCAAAATGATGATTTTCGGGTGTTTTGACCACTAAAACATGCTTAAAACACGCTTTTAGGTGGCGGAGGACCACTTTTGGACATACAAAACGGGGTTAACTGTCGGGGACGACCACCATATTGCCACTGCCTTCCTCATAAGTTTTTTATTTGTTTACTGCACATTGCTTAGGCTTAGAATTTGACAATTTTTGACACATAAGGGGGGACCAAGACAAAAAGTCAATTTTTGGTCAAAACTTTTTATGTCCAAAAGTGGTCTTCCGTCACCTAAAAACGCGTTTTAAGCACGTTTTAATGGTCAAAACACCCGAAAATCATCATTTTGGACGATTTCGGGCGTTTCACACATTCTATACTTTAGCCACTTTTTCATCATAAAATTATATAATCTCAAATCTAATTGCTCAAAACTTGCCACGCTGCCGGCGTATGTTAGGACGGTCTTAAGCACTTTTCCGGAACTACAAAGGCCTTGGTCAAAAATATATGCGAAAACATCGGATTCAGGTTTTTACACTGGACTTAGACTCGTTGATTTTGATTCAGCAATCTGCTCAGAATTGTTTTTAGCTTTTTTCTTCACACTACAGCAGTGTTGTAACGGCCGCACTGACCCCGGCCGGTGCGAAAATTTTCGGGGGTCGGTGCTGGTGCAGATGAGGAAATTTTCAAGGGTCAGTGCTGATACCGGTGCGAAAGGTTACGGGACCGGTGCTGATGTCGGTGCCGAAGTTTTAGATTTCACAGCACTGCAATACTTACACTTATACGTTTGCACCAAACACACTCTAATTATACCCCATGGACGTGAATTTTTCAACCTGAATTCGATCTCGAGATTTTCGGGTGCTCAACCAATATCCAAAAAGTGGAATCGGTAGAGCTCGTGGTAGTTAAGAAAACGCAAAAAACAGCTTTGCAAAATATTGACTCTGCTCCTAGATATATAACCTCAAAGTTGGGGGTGGAGGATAATTAGAGACTGAGGTATAATTAGAGTAAATACGGTAGTCTATTATCAGAGCGAAAAATTCAAAGAGAGACTGACAATTTTTGGAGTGATAATAAGAAAAGAGAATGTGCATGTTCTCGAACATTTATGATAACACTATTACCCTTTTTCAATTCCACCTCGTGTTTTTATTTGTCTTTTATTCAATAAGTGATTATTCTGCCTTATTTGAATTTTAGACCTTTCTCCAAACCAGTCTATGCTTCTATAAAGGTTGTGCTAGTAATCATGCAAGCAGCTAAAAGGTATGTTTCAATCAGTAGAAAATTTTTCAAACAGTTGCGGTTTTCAGCTTATCCTCTTGCTATGATGTGGTCATTGTGGGTGGTGGAATCATCGGTGAATAGTTTATTATTAAGTTTTGCTTAAAATTTGAAAAAAAATTTGTCATACCACATCCCGCCAAAAATGTTTCAATCAATTTTTTGCACTTTTAAAGGCAAAATTAGGCTAGAAAACATGTTTTCAGGATTGAGAAAGCATAAGAAAATTTGGCGCGAGCATAGAATACCCCCAATCAGACCTTCTAAAAATCGTTGTAACTACCCTTTGGAACAACAAGTTTAGGCTTAGCCCTTAGGCTTAGGGGTAGGCCAGCGTATGGAAGTTGTGACTAATAAGTGTTTTACGCACTTTTTCTGGGGTCTGGAACATATATTTGGGTGCTCTTTACTTAAGTTTTAGAAGGCATAAGTTTGGGGGTATTCTATACTAGGCCGAAAATTTCAACAAAATTATCCACCTACCTTTTCAGGCTAAATTACCTTGCTCACAAAGAACAAAAATAAAATTTTGACCAATATTTGTTACAAATGGTTTCCAATTATGGAAAGGTGTTTTTAGGCTAATTTTGACTTGATTATTTCAAAAAAAATTGAAACACATATTTGAGGGAATATTTATAACAAAGTTTAGCCTAATATTTGCCTTATTGACTGATTTGTTGCAGGTTGTGCGACCGCTAGACAATTGAAAATAGCCAAACCACAGCTAAATATTGCTTTGATTGAAAAAGAACCAGCTTTAGGTAAGTGTCGAAAAACAAAAAATTTAATTTAACCTGCCCTTTAAGCTAAACATCAAACTGGACACAACAGCGGCGTAAATCCCTAGTTTATTCCGCTTATAATTAAAAAATAATAATACTGTTAAGGTGTTACACGCTGGCATATATTACACTCCAGGCACTCTGAAAGCAAAATTATGCGTCGAAGGTGAAAATAGTTTTTTAAATTGTGTATCTCGACTCAATTTTCAAATCTAGGCATTGATCTAGCTTATGACTACTTGGATGAGAAGAAAATACCCTACAGAAAATGTGGAAAGTTGGTTGTGGCAGCGGAGGAGAGTGAAATCCCTAAGCTTGACGTATTTTTTTCACAATTTTTTGTCATCAACTCATTGTCATGATTGAAGACACTGTTCGAAAGAGCAAAAAAGAATGGTTGCAAGCACATTGAGATGGTCGACTCCAAGAGAATTACTGAGATAGAGCCACATTGTCGGGTTAGTTTTTGTCTTTTTTTAGCCATCGGTGTCTTTTGGTCGCATTTTTTAAATTGGCGCCTTTTTGGATTTCTATATTTTTGGCCGTTCTTTGCATTTTTTTAATTTTTTTGGACTTAGGCACAGGGTAGGCTAATGAACGTCAGGACAGGCTCAAATGTGTGATTTTTCGGCTACAAACAGATTGCGACAGTTGAGATTGCAACAATTCAAATTGCGACAACAATTTAGAAAGAAAATTCGGCGCTACTGGGTTTTTACAATCCCCCACCCCAAAATAGCTACTCGGTTTTAATCGCTCAGAATTGTGTAATTTGGCGTAGTTTAGGGTGGCTTAGAATAGATAAGTGTTGAATTCTGAGCGAGTAAGCCCATCGGACTGGAATTCCGATCTGCCCAATCGCTTTTTCGCAAAAAGTTTACCCCCTTCAGTAAACCCTCAAAAACCAGTTATTTTTAGATTTTGGCCACTCCCGGGTGGGTTATGAGCGATTCTTAAGGTGGAGGGAAGGCGCATGGGGGGAGGAAGGTTGGTGTACCGAGGTTGCTGGTTGTAATCACCTTGGATGAACACCTTATTTCCCTCAACCCTTTGTTAAATTTCGTGGCTTTAGTGGCTACAAAACGTGAAAAAGTTGACTCAAAATTCTCAAAATTTCGGGTCAACTACCTTGGTGTGGGGCACTTACTTGGGCACTTACTCAGAGTATTCAGATTTTGATATCAAAAAACAACCTTTTTGGTGAATGAAACTTGTCCGTGTATCTTTGCCCAATGATTTAGGCATATTTCGGGTAATTTTAGGGAACTTATTTACTTGGGAGGGGGCGCATTTTCACTTATTTGTAAATCATGTTTAAACGACTCCCAAGTAACTTTTATATGCTAAAAACGATAAGAAAGGTGGTTTCCGTAATTTTTCTACATAAAAAATGGATTTGTTCAAAAAAATTTTTCTGACAAAAATTTGACATTTTGCCTTGGGGGCCCAAGGTAAACCACCTTATGTAAAGGTATTATACCCCGTTTTGGTCACTGGAGCTGGGCAAAAAGACTCTCTAAATGTATTTTTGATCACGAGTCTCACATCTTTTGGTCGGGTTGAATAGCGTCCAGATAATTTCAGTACCCTACAGGTGATTTGGGTGCAATCCAGGTGAATAAGGTACTCTCCAGATGATTTCAATGCCTTCTAGGTGGATCCGGTTTCTTCTAAGCAGCAGAAAGAGAAAGAAAAATTATGAAAGTTACTTCATACTAGAGTTGGCCATTGTCTGACAATTGTCCGAAAAAATTGCAATTGTCCGATAAAACAGTGAAAGTGACGGGACAATTGTCTGCGTTTGCAATTGTCCGACAAATAGGGTTCGACATATGTGGTTAAAAAACCACATGTGTGGTTTTCGGCGTTTTCGCGCAAATTTTAACATTCAAAAACCACATAAAAAACCCCATGTGGTTTTTATGTGGTTTTTTTTCACCTTGTATTTTTGTGGTTTTTTGTGGTTTTTTGACGTGGCTAAAAAACCACATGCCTTTTTATGTGGTTTTTTTGTGGCTATTTGTGGCTTTTTGATGTGGCTAAAAAACCACATCTCTTATTTTATTTCTGATACTCTTTTAAACAGTTTTTTTTAACCTTTCATCAACATTTTTTGATTTTCTTGCATTGTAACACACACTTCATTGAAAAGAGCCAGAGTATTTATTCAGTTTTTGTTTTATTGTAGCACGGATTTTTTAAAATAAAGCCAGGGTATTTAATGAGTTTTTTGCATTGCGAGAACTGAACGAAGCGTAATAATATTCGAAATGTGTTCATCTGTAAATCTGTTTCTTAAACGTCGCTGTTTTTTCTAGACGCTGTTTCTCAAAAACACGCTCTTAATTTGCTTGGTGAATACTCAGAAATTATCGAAAATCTGGATGTTTATCGTGCTTGTGAAGCAATATTAAAACCTTTGGATGATTTAATCAGAGAATTAGAGGTAATCAGTAGTTGTCTATAATTTGGTCTGAAACCGATGATTTAGGGGGAGAACTACATAACGTTCAGCCTTATTTTACCAAACGTTGCCTTGCTAGAGCATACCTTGACTAATTTAATCGAAAACAATTCTTTTCTAAGTTCTTTAGCAAAAGCTGCTCTTGAAGCGCTTGAAAAGAAATTAAAAGGAATAAATAAAAACATGCTTTATTGTTCCGCTTTTGTCGACCCTCAAATACGATCGCAGTTAAGTACATTATGCGAGAAAGTCCCACGTTGGAGCATGAACGAAGTTTGAGTAACTTTTGAAAAATTTTAAAATTAATTTTAAAAGTATTAAGATAATGGATGCTGTTAAAAAAGAGGCTCAACTTGTTCAGCCACAAGTTTATCAAGCGTGGTCTGACTCTCAAGAGCGCACAAATCCTCCGCGACGTGTTTACTTTGGTGCTGGAGAGTCAGCTTCTCCCCAACTAAGTGCTGAGATTGAAAAATATTCCCACGTCAAAAAACCACAAAAATACAAGGTGAAAAAAAACCACATAAAAAACCACATGGGGTTTTTTATGTGGTTTTTGAATGTTAAAATTTGCGCGAAAACGCCGAAAACCACACATGTGGTTTTTTAACCACATATGTCGAACCCTACCGACAATTACCCTACCATGGTGCCTTAAAGAGGTTACATGACCTTATATCGAATTAAGACAATATTTAACGCTGCATTACCGCTACAATTTGCCCCTAAAATACGTTTTCGAATGGTGTCAACTATTTTCAGAATTTTTTTTTGACCAAAATTTTATTTTTGCCTGGAGGATCGATATAGTTAATCCTAAAGCGGTATGTGCATATCCACAAGTTTATTAAAATTAATATATGTACTGAAAAGTGCGAAAGAATTGTTTTTGAAAAGTGACAAATGTCGCGCGACAAAAATAACTACGGTGACAATTGTCGCACGACAAATATTTCAAAAAGTGGCAATTGTCCAGTTGCCGTTTTAGGGATTACAAGCCCTATGGTCACCACACACAGGAATTGTGGACTGGAATCTTGTCGCCCAACATTACGCTAAAGATTTCACAGAAGCTGGAGGTTCTTTTCGCACCAAGAATCTAATTCTTTGATTTAACTTTTACTTTAATTACAGGACAAATTTTCTGCAACAGGCCGTTGAAGTCAATCAAAACTTCGGAGCAGTCAGATTTTGCAGTGAAATTAGAGTCGAACACAAAAGAGGTAATAAATTTCTGGAACATAAATATTTGTTATTAATTTAATATTTAATTTTTGGGCACATTATACGCAAATTATGTGATTACGTGCGCAGGCTTGCAGTCAGACAGAATTGCTGCAATGTCTGGTTGTTCTGGTTTGTTATTTTTGTTATTGCATGGTATGGCAAGAAATTTGTCTGATTTCAAAAGGAACAGAGCTTTCTCTTTGACGCGTTCTTGAAAACTGCGTTTACAGACAAACTTTTTGTGATCTGGAATTTTTCGGCATATAAGGGCAAGAACGCAATTTTCGCTTGGTACTCCCTGGCTCTGAGATTTTACCAATAAAGATTGGGTGTTATTCCCCACCCCTGTCCTCTATTCCTCCATCCCGTACAATTTTTCCTTGTGGCTACCTCCCCGCATAAAAAAGTAGCTTTACTCGTCGTCGCATCCCTCACCGCACCGAATTTCATAACCGCCTTTCCCAAATTTTGTTTCCAGATTTTGGCAAATTTAGAAGGAAAAACTTCCATCACTGTACTCTATCACCTTAGGATCTCGGCATCACTTTTTTGCAGTTACCTTCCCGTATCCCTTTCCCGAATCATGAGGAGGGGCTAACCTTAATCTGAATCATCTATTAGAGAAAGGCACCAAAACACAAGCATTATATATAGGGTTGCTACACAGTTAACTCGAATTTTCAAAAAATTTTGACCTTTTTTGATATTTTATGTGTATTTTGTTACAAAATTTTGAGTATGTGATCCCGTAACTGAAAGTCTATTTCAGTGGCTACACAGTGGTATAAAAGTTTCTTCATTCAGTTCACAAAAATTGATCTATTTTGATAAAAACAATTTCGAGTCAGACAACTCGATTTCGAGCTGTCTGACTTATCAAAGTAGATCAATTTTTGTGAACTGAATGAAGAAATTTTTTTACTGCCACTGTGTAGCCAGTGACCCAGGCTTTTAGATGCGGGGTCACATACTCAAAATTTTGTAAAAAAATACACATAAAAACATCAAAAAAGGTCAAAATTTTTTGAAAATTCGAGTTAACTGTGTAACAACCCTAATTATATACCAAATTAGTTTCAAAAAAGTCATATCTCTGAAGTCATAATTTTAAGATCGCGTCACAAAAAGGTTATGGCCGTTTGATGATAAGACAAATTTTTTGAGGCGTCCTCTATTTTGACAAAAAAATATTTCAAAATATTCAGAATTTCCTAAAATTGTGCCTTTTCGCGGCGAATATTTGTACTTGAAGCCAGAAAAACACCACTTGATAAGCACTAATATTTATCCAGTATGTTTTCTCTAGTTTAAATCACTTTGCATGAGTTTAACTTCAGGTTCCAGATCCTCGTTTCCATTCCTAGGTGTGCATTTCACACCAACCATAAATGGAGGTCAGCTTACCCTTTCTTTCCTAATTTTATTTTCCATCAACTATCTGATTTTTAAGAAGTTTTACTGGGTCCAAATGCAGTACTAGCTTTCAAGCGAGAAGGCTATAAATACTCGGACATATCACTTCCCGACTTATTTGAGTCTTTGACTTTCAGGTTTTGAAGCTGTAAAAATTGCCCAATGGTCTTTATTTTTTTTGATTTTAGTGGCATGAGAAAACTGATCTTCAAACATGCGTCTTTTGGAATTCAAGAAATGTATCGAGGTATTTTTATCTCTGCACAAGTGAAGCAGCTCCAGAAGTTTGTACCAGAGCTTAAGAGAAGTGATGTGATAAGGTAAAATTTTTTATTTCGAACAGGTATGTGCATGGGAAAAACTCACGGCTAGTCTCATTCGTCACATATTATCTTTTTCAGCAACAAAGTTCGAAAGTTATGGCAAATTAAACAACTTTTTACAAATAATTTTCTACCGTATTTCCTCTAATAAGTCGACATGTCGGCTTATTTTTTAAACCTCCAAAAATAAGAAAATTTTTTGGTCGATCTCGAGAGTTTTGGGTGAAAATCCAAAATCTGAAAAGAGGAATCGGTAGAGCTCATGGGAACTAAGAAAAAGTGAAAAACAGATGTGCAAAATATTTACTCTAGGATGAGATATAGGTCCTCAAAGTTAGGGGTGTCGGCTTATTAGAGGAAATACGGTACTTAATTGGGGTCATTTTGTCAATAAAACTGTTGATTCTGTGTGCAATGACGATCTTTGAAAAAAAAATGCCCTGGTCCCTCAAGGTGATTTTTCGCAAAAGTCTCAAAATGTATTTATATACACCTTTTTAGGCTTAGGCAAGGGTAGGCCAGATTACGTTAAAACGGACTCAAACACATTTTTCTTACTTTTTAAAGGATTCTTACCCTTTATCCCGAACCCACCCAAGTTTTGATTGTTGAGCTTTATTTTTATTTTGACATAAATAAGTTGATTCGCCTTTTTGGCGGCATAAAACATGCATGCATACCAGAGTTTCTTGGTGCAGTAGGACTACACTGACAAAAATTTGTTCAATTTCCATACTTTTAGGCTATTTTCCAGTATCCCGGTACCCTTTTAAATTAGGGTGGGGTCGGGATAAAGGATAAGAACCATTTGAAGTTTCGAGGAACATGTTTCAGTCCGTCTAACATATGCTGGCCTAACCTTGTCTTTTCTATTTTTCTAACACAAAAATGGATCAAATTGATTTTTCCAGACATTTGGCAGAAAAATGTCTAAGCCAAAAAATTCAATTGAGGGGATCAAGGCCAAACTTTTTTAAGAACCGTCAGTACATATAAGGTCAAACTGTTCGTAGATGCAAAATTCTACCTATATATAGTCAAACCTCTCTAATTCGGCACCTTTGTTCGGTCCCTAAGAGTGCCGGATTAGAGAGGTTTGACTGTATGTGCAATATTTTTTAATAAGTTAGAAAAATAGCCCTTTTCCGGTTTCTGTGAGCTGAGCCCTCCCACTGTCTGGCTTTTGCTTTTCTGACAGGGCTCTCGGCCGTTCTGTGCCGAATAAAAATTCAGCCCCGTAGCGAGTTCTGCTTCTGCGTTTTTAAGCATTGATGTATGACCTTTGATCCTGTTTAGGGGACGAGCAGGTGTCAGGGCTCAAGCCTTGAGTCAAGCAGGTGAACTAGTTGATGACTTTGTTTTTGATGATGGTCAAGGAGAGCTCGGCTCTAAACTTTTGCATGTCAGAAACGCTCCAAGTCCCGGTAAGTGTACACTTTTTATCTTGGTATGTTGACTCTGTTTTATTACAGGTGCGACAAGCTCTCTGTCTATAGCAAAAATGGTTGTGGAAAAAGCAATTAGTAAATTTAGTTTCTAAATCAGATTTCTACTTAGATTATCCACTGGTTGTTTTGACTTGTCATAGATTGAATAAATTTTTTCAAATCATGGTGGTAGCAGACATTGTTTTTTCGTGGACAATAGTTATAGGCTAGTTTTTAAAAGAGCACTAAGCCTCAGGGTGGGTAGGGGAACTTCCTAGTACCTCCCCTTAATGGGTATTCCCCTCCAGAATCCGAAATTTTGGATTTGGCTAAAGTTAATAAAACATCAATGTACTCTATCCAAAATCGTGTCCTGAACACGGTCTGATAATGCTAAAACAACGATTTGACTTGCAGGAACTCCAGTTCTGGAGTAATTTTGTTTCCCGTAGGGTATCCAGGTGGTGTTCAAGTTGTTGTACTTAAGTAGGAGGTACTTAAAGGTGGAAGTGCCTAGTAGTAGTACCCAGGTAGTAGTACCCAGGTAGCGGTACCCAGTGCTCAGGTGTCTTAGGTAGATGGAAATATCTGAAGATGAGTCGATCACTTTGGTGATTGGATATGCACTGGATAGGTTGAAATAAGGAAGTTAACTGTTTTGCTCCACTCAATCCATATCCGGGTACAAGTGCTGAATCTGGATTTCTACCTGGGAAAAATTTTTCTCTTATGTTTTGGCTTGAAAAACCCTTTTAGTTCACTAATACCGATTCATGTAACACGCCTCCATTTGAACTTTTTTTAATTTTTCGACTCAGAATGAACATCCACTCATCCTGAGTCAGATTTTCCTACATTGTCAACTGTGCGTTATTAACTGTAGAATTTTTCGTATAATATATGAGAAATTAACTACGGGGTAACGACTGACTCGGTGTTCATCAGGTCTTCATCCGGAGCAATTTCGGAACACCCACCCCAATCAAATTCGTAACACCGACACCAGAAGTTTTCCTTGCTCCCCAAACCTGACTTTTTTGCAAAACAAATTAGCTTGTGGGACCAAGGCAAATTTCTGGGGTGGGTGTTCCGAAATTGACTGGAGTGGGTGTTCCGAAATTTTGGCCGATCATCCTAATCTGAGGTGATTTTACGTTTATATAGGGTGTTTGGAAACACTTTTAAAAAAATTTCATTTGGGGGTATACTCCGGTAGGGTCAATTTTTCTTACAATTCAAAATTTTCGGGTTCTGGAGGTGGGTAACTACCCTCGCAGTGGATAGGGGACAAAAACCAGGTCTAACTATCGGAATAACATGACTTCCCTTCAAGACAAAATATACCCCAAATATATACCCCAAAACTATCAAAAGGTAAGACACGCAACATACAGCTTTATATGAGGAAATATATCATTATGGACATTTGAGAATGGTTGAATAGTGTACAGCTGAATAATGAAGCAAACTAAAAAAAAAAATCATACATTGTTTGGGATCGGGATACTTGTATTTGGCTTAGGAACAGCACGAGTGAAACGAGCAGCATCATTGGCAGAGTCCTTCTGCTTCCCTTCCACACGCTTTTCTACTTTCGAATTATCCGGCTTTTTTCTTGATTTGTACTCATTGAACTGACACAATCGCGGATATACCTGAAAAATATTGATCAACAATAAATCGAACAAAAACACAATGATAAGCAAGAGAACAGCTTAAATACAAAACTTGGATTAATCCTTTTGTGTCGAGATATCTCCTTAACAGCTTTCACCCCTCCTTTAAAAGAGCTGTTCCACAACTCGTGGAAAATTAATTCGTAAAATCCGTGACTCGAGTTTTCCGTAACTAGTGGAAGTTAGACTTGATAAATGCATAATTCGAAATTCACTGAACTGGTAAAACAAGACTCATGAAATCCGTAACCCGCGAGAATTTGTCTCGAAAAGAACGTTTGAATTTTACCGAACTATATGTTGAGGTAGATACCGTATTATCTCTAATAAGCGCCCTCTCTAATAAGCGCCCCTCTACTTTGAGGGTCTGTATCTCGGGGCAGAGCAAATATTTTGCAAAGCTGTTTTTCGCATTTTCTTAACTCCCACGAGCTCTACCGATTCCATTTTTTAGATTTTGGTTGTGCACCCAAAAATCTCGAGATCGACCCAAAATTTTTCCGATTTTCGGAGGGTTGAAAAATAAGCGCCCCGGGGCGCTTATTAGAGATAATACGGTATGCACTTGGATTGTCTAAAAATAAAACTTTTGTTAAAATTACAATCAAACCACTTTTTCTAAGGTAAAATCATGTGAGGAATTGGGTTTGATAGGACAAAATTTGTGAATTTAGCCACCCGAACCCCAAAACCAGGGTTGCGTATTCCTCGGGTATGCGAATTATCCACCTGTATGGCTTGAAAAATAAAATATTTCATAAAATAAAAAAATGAATAAAATCAATTTTTTTTAATAAAAGATTGTGTGGTGAATTAATTTTGTTAAGACCGAAATTGCGATTTCAGGTACTTGAACCCGTAACCAGGGGTGGGTACTCCTCAATTAGGTGGATATGAACCCGCCTTCAAACGTGTTTTACACGAGTTCAGTTCTTTTCGAGACAAATTCTCGCGAGTTACGGGTTTCACGAGTTATTTTGTCTAGAGAAGATGGCTTGACCTTTTCGGGACGGGTCAGAATTCAAATTTAAAAATTTCGGGACGGGACACCGGGACGGGACAGGTGCCAAAAAATTTCCGGGCGGGATTCCGGGACGGGACGATTCTCTAAAATTAACGGGACGGGACGGAATTGTCCCGTCATCATCTCTAATTTTGTCCACGATTTTTCTCTCTCACGAGTTACGTATTTTGCAAGTTGATTTTCCACGAGTTCTGGAACAGCCTTTTAAAAGTGATAACACTATCAGCTAGCCCTGCGATTCTAGTTTCTAGGTATTAGGGGGAGCCAAGACACTTGAGGACAGTTTGCTATGAGGATAGTTCGCTATGTTTATTGATTTTTTTCAGTAAAATTTCACCGAAAAAGTCAAAGATCATGGCGAATATCGAAAAAACCTCGATTATCGATCGATTTCGATAATTTTCGATTAATCGATCGACGACCCTACTAGATATCATTCATCGTAATATCTTTGAAAAATATAACATGAAAGAGTAAAAGTATGAAGCAAATTGTTCGTCTGACTTTGTGCTATATTTTGCAAAGATGTTGCACTGAATGACGTCTCAATAAAAACCAGAATAGCAGGGCTATCTGATAGTGTTATCACTTTTAAAAACGATCAAAAAATTCAAGAGAAACAGGCGAAACCAAAATCTATGACAAAAATCAGTTTTGTCCATTTTAATGCCGCATGGGGTTATTTTAACAAAAAAATATGTGCCAAAAATTTTGGCCCAATACAGACGTTTCATCGAAATTTTTTAGCCATCCTTTTATACAACTTTTTTTATTGAATATAATGAACAGGCTAACTGGTAACACATATCATTGCACTTGTACACAAACTTTTCAAATGAATATACATTGTTTCACTAAAAATATTAATAATTAGTGCTACTTCGAAATTGGCCTACTTCATCTGCCCATAGCTCCCAAAAATCCACCCATAACAGCTCCTTCAATACCTCCTTGCAGCATGCCCTGAACACCACCAGGGCCTCTTTTTCCAGCACTCAACACACTATCTAAAATGATTGATGTTTTACTGAGAATGTCAAGCGAAAAGCTCAATTTCCTAGTAGATTACTGGCAACAAAATGTGCATGTTTGAAGAGGTCTACCAGGTTGTCCGCAAAATCAGCGAAGTAACAACTTTGGTGGGTTTACTTGCTGATAGGTTACAAAAATTATTACTGCCAAAATACCAACAACAATTCTCAGCATGGGCTACAAATGTTACTAATTAGCAACAACACGAGTTCTTGTAAACTGAACACCCACAATTTTTTTGTTACTATTTTACAAATTCAGTGGAGTTCCGATATGGTAGGAATGAAAGTGCTATAAATCAGGGGTGGACACGGGCCGGCCCGTCCCGAGCTTGGCCCGGCCCGCCGGGCTTTGGGCTGGGCAGAAAAAGCGCCGGGCTGGGCCCGGTTCTGAAGCCCGGTTAAATTTCTCATTGAAGTTCCCGCCAAGACCACCCAACCAAAGCTTCATTATAGGGTTGCCGAAAACACCGATTTTCAAAATTTCGAGATAAATATCGGTATTTTTTCGGTATCTTTCCCAATGAAAAGCGCGTAAAAAGCGTACTTTTCACAAAAATCGAAAAAAATACCGGTATTTTCGCGAGATTAATACCGGTATTAATCTTTTTCCGGCAACTCTACTTCATCATCAAATTTACTTTGCTCCAGCTCTGAAGAAGACTATCTCACTGACAAGTTTCTCAATGGAAGGCGCTTACTCACCCCCTATGCCACTTTCGGATGTTGAAGGAGAAGGAGGAGGCGAAGAAGAGACCGGCTCAGAAGCGAAGAAGGCGCGCCTTGACACGGAGTGCGTGCTCATGAAGAAGTTTTCCAACATTCCCAAGGACCTCGGCGAGTTCTGGGGATGCAACACCGAAGAGTTTCCCCGTTAGGCAAAGGTGGCGCGAAGAATCCTCTCCATACCTGCTTCCTCGGCCTGGTACCGGTGGTGGAGTCTCGCGAGACCTTGTCGGCAGCGTCCATTTCTCCATATGTATTGGCCGATCATTGTTGAAAAATAAGATTTCATTTGATTGATTTGATTTGTTTGATTTTGGGCTATCAATAAAGACTCTTTGTTTTTTCTCAAGAAATGTCGAAATTTTTTGAGTATATCTGAAGTAGGGCTTCCGGGCTTTTTAGTCCTCGGCCCGGCACGCACTTTTTAGTCCTCAGCCCCGGGCGGGGACTAAAAAGTGCGGTCCGGACCGAACTATCACGGCCCTGGGCCGGGCCGTCAAAAGTCGGCCCATGTCCACCCCTGCTATAAATCAGTCGCACTAAATAAAAATTTGCACTATATTGAGGTAACACTATTTCGGAACTCTACTGTAGTTTTATTCTTAAATTTTATAGTGTGGCCGACCACAAAATTGGCTATATGCGGCAGGTTTTTGTATCCGATCAAGCACATTTTGCCAACCCTGTGTACCTCATCAATGACCATCTTTCGAAAATGGTTGATTCGCTAACTTTTCGAACAACATGGCATAGAAAAACAAATTTAGACAGGTTTTGAGGTTTTGGTGGGCTTTTTGGAAAAAACAATGTTATATTGGTGATCATGGGACCTTTCGTAAGCTGTTAAAGGGGCATGCCCGTGCGTTACACAGAGAAAAGGGGACCAGCAGTTCTTTTCTTTCTCGACAAATTTTCACATGCATTCATTTGTCCCCCGCCAATTCAAAAAATTTTCCTAATCATTGAAATTCTGTACGGGATTTTCAACTTGGTTTCTGACAAAACTATATCTAAAATAAAATTCTAGGCCTTGTTTTGTTAGAAACTAAGTTAAAAAATCCGAAAAGAAGTTCAATGATTAGGAAAAATTTTGGAATTGGCACAAAATTTTAACGGGTGAGCACGCCCCTTTAACATGTTAATTCCGACAATAACCCACTATATTTTTCCATCTGTTTTGTGTAGACTTCAGCTGGGTGTGACTCCTCTTCTTGCGTAGAACCCCCTCCTGGTGACCCTGCTCCACCATTATTTCCTTGACTATAATAGTAGTTGTTGTAGTTCTGTCCATATGGACTGTATCCACTTTGTTGCTGTTGATACCAAGGATTGTAT
The DNA here is from genome assembly GCA_029231635.1 of Ditylenchus weischeri. Classification (NCBI taxonomy): domain Eukaryota; kingdom Metazoa; phylum Nematoda; class Chromadorea; order Rhabditida; family Anguinidae; genus Ditylenchus; species Ditylenchus weischeri. Next base: position 53,873 of record JAMRYI010000417.1, read on the forward strand.
CCATTGCCATTATAGTAAGGCGGAGAAGAATCTCCGTAGTAGTTTCCATTATTACCGCCATAATTTCCATTTCCACCATTGTAATTGTTCCAATTGCCATTTCCACCACCATAATTACCACCCCAATCGTTGTTATTGTTCCAGTTATACTGGGATTGCACAAAAACTGGCAAGAAAACCAAGAAATATATTAATAGAAGCATTTTTGTAAGCACTGATTGCCAACCCTTATATTTATATGGGTTGGAACAAAGGAGGGCAAAAAGCACTCATTTTGGCTATTATACTATTCCTTTGGACTGAATTTTGTGTAAAGTTTCGATGGACTATTGTTACGCTTATCATTATTATTTTGTGTGTGAAATTTATTTTACAACTATTGCAACAGCAATCAGTTATAAGTGCGAAAAGAAACTGGTTGCAGAAATAGTTGATTGTTGTGATGGTTTTTCTAGTAGTTTATTTACTTGTTTATTGCAGTCGACAGGAATTCTATTGTTTGAAGCATGGTGTGTAAAAACCCTAAAATTTGAAATCAATTTAAAAATTTGAGGTACACTAAAATCACGGCCAGCGATCGATTGCGACATTTCAAATTGAGACAATTTGAATTGCGACAAAATCAAATTATCGACTATAACTAGGGTTGAGTGATGGGAATGTTCCCGGGAATATTTCCGGAAAGATTATCGCCGGTGATTATTCGAATCCTATCTATAACTATACTATCATCATTTGAAACATTATTATGAACGTGCAGTTAACACTTTCTCTCATCTAAAGGGTCAAAAGTGTCTTGAGTTGGCTTTAACTGAAGCTGACTTAATGGTTTGTCTTCGGATCAGAATTCGTATCAGAATATATATATACAAGGGACCACAGGCGCCTATCGGCGCCTCTATAGTATTTCGAAATTTCGATAGTGCATTCATCGTGAAAAACTACGCGTCTATCTACGTCTACGTTCTTTTCGAGACATCGCAAAATGGCCATCGTTGGAAGCAGAAAAACCATCCTCCAGGCCTACCCCAAAATCCTCCAACTCCAATTTTGAGGGACCACAAAGTTTTTCTTTTCGAAGACATTTTCCTGGGTCTCGGCATAAAAAGACGTTGAATTGTCTGAAGTTTGGGGTTCCGTCGAGACATTGCCGAAAATAATCGGAAAAATAAGCAAAAATGGCCTGAATGTGGTCAAAATGTCCATTAAAAAGTAGGACGGACACATGCCAAATACTATATAGAGATATATAGTCAACTCTCGATTTAACGAACCCCTGGGGACTGACAGAAATGTTCGTTAAATTGAGAGTTTCGTTAAATCGAGGGTTCGTTGAATCGAAAGTTGGTGTACAATTTTTAAAAAAAAAGATTGGCTAGAAATGACGAGTTTAGAATGGGGCGTGGCGAATAGTATGGAGGTGGTCATTTGGTGGGAATTTGATTTTTGGTCTTCTTTTGAATTTTAATGTTTTTTGTCTCGAGAGGAAACAAGTGTAAAATAGATATTTTATGTATAGTTTATAATATTTTAACCGAATTTGAATAAAGATTTGTCTTAATGAGGATTTAAGACAAAAACTTCTCTATTTCAACTACAGTTTTTTGTGACCGTATTAATTTATTCTTCACTTTGCTGCCGTGAATCAGTGAAAACAGACGGTTTAAGCAGGAAAATAGGCATTGCAGGAAAGCAATTAAAGTGTTCTGCATAGGCTCATGATTTAAGGTTAATTGTGTTGTGTTTTTTTTAAATTTTTATTTGGCTGTTTTTAGCTTTTAGCATTACATTTGAACCTTGACCAAAGCGAGGGTGGTCCGCCGATAGGCGGGCCCCCCGAGCTAGTATATATATATTCCATCTCGTGGATAAACGTAGATGCTATAACTGTCACAATTTCAATTGGATTTCGTCTCAATTTGAATCGTCGCGATCTAATTTTGGCCTCAATTCAATTTTGACTCCATTTGAATTGTTTCAATTTAAAATATCGCAATCGATCGCTGGCCAAAATCACTGTCAAAATTTTAGTGTTTATCTTAATGTAGTTGTAGTAGTCTTTTAGTGTTTCCAAAAAGTTTAGTGGCGCTTAAGTGGTCTTATATGTTCTTTGCTCAAAAAAGGTAAATTTTTCATAAAAGGGTGATTTACTCCTTACAAAAGTAATTATGGGAACTCTGCTCAAAAAAAATTACAATGACTAACAAAAAACATGTAAAACCAGCAAACTTACAAAATCATTTCTTTCCCATGCCAAAACAAACAAAACAAAAGTCGTTTGTGCAGATTGTCGTACGTTTAATATTTGTAATGAGTAATGAGGATGAAACAGACCACCTGAACACTTGGGTATTATGATCTAGATGAGACCACCTGAAACACAGCTAAATTAAATACAGTTGTATGCTAAAAATTGCTAGTAGCAAACCATGACATACCACTCAAATGCAAAAAAAGTTGTTTAATCCACTGGACATTTACTGGTCTATCTCTGATTGTTTACAATACACTCGTATATAACTGGTGCGTAAAAAGTTCCCGGACAAAATTTGAGATCATTTTTAATTAGAAAATTTATTCCACAAAATTATGTTTAACCACTCATTTTGTTGCTCTACTCTTCCTCTTCTTAATGGCATATTAACTTTCTCTTTCATTCAATAAAATGGCCGCCACTGGCCTGGTTACATTTCTTCAGTCGTTTCGGGAAATCGTCAATGGCAGACTGGATCATTTCCCATGACACTGCGTCCCATTCTCTGACCATGGATGCTTGTACTCTCTCTGCTTCTCTAATATTGTAAGTCTTCTCTCTTGCTAGACCCCATTATTTCTCGACTTCAAAATTATTTAAAACTCTATATAATTTCCCAAGAAACTCCTCTAAGGTCTGGCTCGCCTGTAAGTAGTATAGTTTCGGGACACCTATATCTATATCTAAAGTTTAATGTTTAATTGTTTATTTATCTCCTGGATATCTCAGTTAAGGGAGATGTTGTGTGGAATTATTATTTGTAATTGTTATGTCTTGACACGACATCTAGTCTTCTGTTGACTCGTGTCACTCTGTTATCAGTGGTGATCATTATTCATTCCGTTATAATAAATCTTGTTGGTTCGCTCTACGAAACTCTCTCTCTGCTATCAAGAACACAACAATGAGGTAATGGAATTATTATAAGGTAGGGGATTATCAGAGAGTGCCGCATTAGTCGAGTAAATATGGTAGGTTGCTGTGTGAAGTGGAACACCAAAAATTGATATAAAAAGCAATAAATAGTACTATCCAAATAGGCACCTAATTATGATCATTGTTAGGTGGCTTATTTACATCTAATTATCATAGCTTCAAAAAATCTTCTGTTTATCAATCCACCATATGGATAATACTCTCTGGCTAAAACCTGTTTTAAACAGTCTTAGTATACGCTGTCTTACCTTACTCTTCAGCACAATCCACAAAAATATCTTATCGTCGCAGGAGATCCATCACCTGGATAGGGTGACCAAGTAATAAGGGTGAAACAGACCATCTGAAGATTTGGTTATTACGATCTAGATGAGACCACCTGAAACACAGCTAAATTAAAAACAGTTGAATGCTAAAAATTGCTAGCAGCAAAACGTGGCTCACCTAATGACCCAGCTCCGTTTCGATGACCTCCGAATTCGCCCGACTTGACATCGTGTGATTTTTCTTTTGGGGATATTTAAAGGTTATGCTTTACCATTATTTCAATTTTATGACAGTAAGTTGTGATTTCAGAGCAGAATTTACCGCACGCAGCTAAATGATTTGAACGAATTGAGGGCTAGAATCGTGGAGGAATTCCTACTTCTACCTCAAGAAATGGTGAATCGCGCCATCGACTCATATGGACGCCGTCTTGGACGTTGCTTGGAAGTGAATGGAAGAAGCGTAGAACAAACGGGGAGGGGTCAGTTCGAAACGGTCAGTTCGAAACGGTTTTTCGAACGGTTTTTTGAGAAACAGTATCCTAGTCCCGCCACAAAAATATTTCCATTAATTGCGTACCTTTCATACTGTTTTCTGTCTCTTGTATTCGCGCTCTCATATTTGCTCGTTGTCTGCTTATCTGCTCGTTGAAGTTTTGCGCTCGCTTTTTTCATTTGTCCTTTTCCAAACTTGATGTCTGTGATTATTCCACGAGTTTAGGTGCTAACTAACTGCCTATCCGTGGGAGGATGAGCCAAGCAAAATCAAGCTGATCAAAGGGGAAAATAACTGCTTCTACCGGTACATCAAAGCCGACGGTGGAATTGTGAAATAATCTCAATCGTATTATAGGTGCATTGCTTTCTTGGAGTACAAGGACGAGGAGGAGCATGAGCGAGTCCGACCAGAAATGATGGAATTCCTCCTAGACAACAAGCAGCATTCGTGGATCAAATACTTTGGAGGCGCCGATGGGGTGCATGAATACGCTAGGAAGTTTTCGCGACTCGGGGAATGGGGCAGCAGCATGCAACTAATCTTGACCTCCAAGCTCTATAACACTAACTTCATCCTCTATCAACCGCACCAATTGCCTCTCTTCGTTCCATTTTTCGTCGACAAGGTTGGTTAGCTGAACTCATTTTGTTGGTAATGGTTTATTTGGGTGAATTCAGGACCTTCTTACCGGTAGCATGGAGCCGCGTGTGGGATTCATTCGTTTTTAGGGGTTTCCAAAAGAGCATTTTGATGTGGCGAAATTCGAGATGAAGGAAATTGTTTGAGTGTTATGGTGCTAAGCTTTGTTTGTCGTTTGAGCTGTTATGAGTTTGTTTCAATAAAGTTGGTGGTTGTACAAATCGGTTGGTTTGGTTAGATGTTTCCTTTGAATCATGACAAAAGAAAAATATTGATATAATTATTTTTTCGAAAAACCGTTTCGAACTGACCGTTTCGAACTGACACCGTTTCGAACTGACCGTACACCAGAACAAACTTATCCGGATATTGATTAGTGTTATTGTCATGCTGTTGATTCGTTTTGTTGTCTCAAATGTGGTATTCTTCCACATTCTAAGAATAAATGCATGCTCTGAGTCATTTAATACTCTTTTTTCAAGTTGGCCGAAATTGTCGATTTTTGGAGCATAGGGGACTAAGGCAAAAAAGTGAAAAGTTTTGAATTCTTTTTTCGTGTTAGATACAAAAAACCCGTCAAGAGAACACGATCGGCGATTGGCTGTTCGTGGCATACCACTGGATTAAATTTAGCATTTAAAAGGCTATTTGGGGACAGATTACCGATGGTGGGTTGGTTTTTTTAATTTTCGGAAATGTTACTTCTAACATTTTTGAGAAATGTTCACACGTTCGTTTGAGTAAATACCGTTTTTCCTATAAAAATCTGGTTAAAAACGTGGTCCAAAAGAGCACCAGAATATTGTTTCTAATAATGGCCTCTTCCTAATACTTGAGTAATTTCGGAAGATCATACATGCAGACTTTCCGGATTGGCCTGGAACCTTATCGGCAAAACCTGGCAAGCTGGTAACTTCAAAAATATAGCCTGAACACAGCTTTTTGACTGACAGATTATTTGATTGACATAGCCAATTTAAAAGACGTTACAAAGACTTGCTAGAAAGAGCACAATAACTTCACATGTTCAGGTAAAAAAGTCACGATGGTTCTAATACAAGACGATATTTGGCTGGAGATTTTACAATTTCTCAATCGAAATGTGTGCAAAAATTTACTTGTTTTGAGCACAAAAGGATTTGCCAATCTGGTATCATATCATGCCCTTCAGAAAAGAGTAAGTTTATTAGTAAACTAGTTACAAGTTTTATGTGACTAAAAATGGCCTTGGGCCAACGGCACTATTTGAAAGGTGAAAATGAAAAATTGAAAAGTGGAAAATTAAAATTTTTTCATGAAAAATTGATGACCGGTCATCAATTTTTCAAAAATCTGAAATTTTTTTATTTATGTCTTATAGGGGTAATTCTTCATGCTGAGCTCAAAAATCGCATCAAAATTCACTTTTCAGCTTATGAGCCATCGAATTGTAATGTTTTCAAAATCCCTCCGAACCACCAAAATCCACTCCAAACTACCCAAATCCCTCCGAACCACCAAAATCCACTCCAAACTACCCAAATCCCTCCGAACCACCAAAATCCACTCCAAACTACCCAAATCCCTCCGAACCACCAAAATCCACTCCAAACTACCCAAATCACTTAAAAACACGCCAAATCCTTTCGCATACCGCAAACTACCTCAAACTACTACAAATTAAATTTTAAGGTGTTTTTAGGTAGTTTAGAGTGGTTCAAAAAGGTTTGGGATGGTTTGAGGTGATTTAGAGTAGTGCGAACAAGAAATACCGAAAAATGAAAAGCGAAAAATTGAGAAGTGCTTAGTGCCGTTGAAAAGTGAAAAATTTTCATTTTCATTCTTAAACTTGGTAACACCAAGGTTAGGCGTGGGGATCTATCTGCAAAAAAGTGGTGTAAAAAGGTATTAGAAATCTCAAAGCCCTTTCGAGGCTAAATTCCCCATCACTGGTAAGAACCCCTACTAATCAAAAAAACCAAACCTTTTTTTTGAGAATTATATGCAAAAATAGTAAGTCTTTCCATTTAATCCTGGTTCACACACTCTTTTAGTGTGTAATATCTGCAAGTAAACTGTGTCAGTTTTTGACTTACAGCAGGTTCTTTGAATAGTTACAATTCATGAATAATTTAAAAAAAATCATGCCGTACTGAGACAAATTCGGCATTGCTAGCAACCAAAAATGAAAAAATCTCTAAAAAATTTAGTTGCATGTAGTGATTGGCCTTGACTTTCTCAAATTATCCTTCTCATTTTTTCGATTTTTAGAATTTTTCCATGTCTTTCAATCAACTTGACTTCCAATGTGTCATGAGTTCTGGTGGATCGCTGGAAGTGATCAACGGCGAGATCATCGCTGTGCTCCGCAACCGAAAAGAAACTCCCACGACAATCCGACCTAACGGTGAGTTTTGAGGTATGCTTATCGCTGAGCTTTAAAAAAAAAAACTTTTAGGCTTGTTGATCTTCAACACCAATCTCTCGTGCTTTGCAGTCCCTGTTGGCTACCGAGCAGTGATTCTAAGCCATCCTCCATTGGTCAATAAGAAGTTCCTTGCTGCCGCTGAAGTCGTCTACTCCTCTGGTGCTCATCGTGAATTCAGTATTGCTTTGCACAGCTACTCGCAGAAGGATGAAGTGGTCAGTTAAGTTTTTTCATTTTCTTTACCTGTACCAACTTTTTAGGTGGATCCGAACGAGCCAATTGCCGCGTTGATCTTGACAAATGTTGTGGATCCGAAGCGATCTGCCAATCTTTCTTTGAATACAGACGTGATTATCGGGCCTCGAAGTGAGCAATCTCTAAGTCTTTCGCCTAAAAATTTTGTAATTTTCAGGACATGTCAACGTTTGTCTCACAATGCCATGGGATGTTCGAATGGCCTCTACTGCTCAATCATGCGAGGAACGAAGTGTCGCATCGGTGATGAAATAGCTGTTGTGGCGAGGCTGCTGCTTCCGCGAGAAACGTGTCCTCAGATTCCACCAGTTCTCGCGCTTGCTCCTCATCTTGAGTATCCAGTGGTAGCACCATGTTTGAGCCGTTGTCATCACAACTATACGGTAAACATTTTCTTATCTATATAAAATTTGGAAATTTCAAATTTCAGATGAGGCATGGGGAACCGATTGTTAGTGTGGAGTACGTCAATGTGATGAAGATTCGTCCTGTTCGAGTAGCTGTCAAAAATCTGTTTCCTTGACTCAAATATATTCTCTTGCTTCCTTGAATCCGATTTTTATTGCGTCATTTCAATAAAAGTTTTGCTATATTTTGCATGTGTCTATCATGCGAACATGTGTTTGGCATGCTCAGGAATCATTTTTACAAAAACCGTTTGTGCAGATTGTCGTACGTGTAATATTTTGCCAGTGCCATTTGTTCACCGTGATCGTTTTTTCACATGGTGGGAACTATTGTACCTTTTGTACAAGCCGGGAACAATTGGTCGTTTTATATCAGCTGGAAACAAACGTCCTCTTGTATAGGCCTGGAACCTTATCAGCAAAACCTGGCAAGCTGGGAACTATAAAAATATAGCCTGAACACAGCTTTTTGACTGACAGATTATTTGATTGACATAGCCTAGATCGATTTCCGATTATATTCTCGCAAATATTTTATGTGCGTATCGAATTGCACTATTTTTACCAGGTTTTCTACGCTGATTACAAAAATGATTGCTAAAATTTTCGATGCATTGCCCAAAATTTAAAAGACGTTACAAAGACTTGCTAGAAAGAGCACAATAACTTCACATGTTCAGGTAAAAAAGTCACGATGGTTTTAATACAAGACGATATTTGGCTGGAGATTTTACAATTTCTCAATCGAAATGTGTGCAAAAATTTACTTGTTTTGAGCACAAAAGGATTTGCCAATCTGGTATCATATCATGCCCTTCAGAAAAGAGTAAGTTTATTAGTAAACTAGTTACAAGTTTTATGTGACTAAAAATGGCCTTGGGCCAACGACACTACAGTCAAACCTCGATAAACCGACACCCCTGGGGACCAGGCTAAAAGTGTCGGTTTATCGAGGTGTCGATTTAGAGAGGCTTTAAGTTTAATTCCAGACCAAAGTGTCGGTTCACCGAGGTTTTCAAAAAAGAGATTTCAAATGAAAGCTTATGAGCCATCGAACTGTAATGTTTTCAAAATCCATCCGAACCAACCCAAACACTTAAAATTACCCAAATCACCCCAAATAACTTCAAACCACACCAAACCCTTCGCACTACCCAAACCACCCCAAACCACCACAAACTACCTCAAACTACTACAAATCAAATTTTAAGGTGTTTTTAGGTAGTTTAGGGTGGTTCAAAGTGATTCGGGATGGTTTGAGTACGAACAAGAAATACCAATGCAGTGAAAAATGAAAATGAAAAGTGAAAAATTTTCATTTTCATTCGTTCAATTTTTCATGAAAAATTGATATAGCGACTTTTTTGTTGTAGCGACTTTTCGTATTAAACTTGGTAACACCAAGGTTAAGCGTGGGGATCTAGCTGCAAAAAAGTGGTGTAAAAAGGTATTAGAAATCTTAAAGCCCTTTCGGGGCTAAATTCTCCATCACTGGTAAGAACCCCTACTAATCAAAAAACCAAACCTTTTTATTTGCTTTCTTTCTAATATCTGCAAGTAAACTGTGCAAATTTTCGACTCACATAGAATAGTTCCAATTCATGAAAAGTTTAAAAAAAAATGCCGTACTGAGACAAATTCGGCATTGCTAGCAACCAAAAATGAAAAAATCTCTAAAAAATTTAGTTGCATGTAGTCATTGGCCTTGATTTAACTTTCTCAAATTATCCTTCTCATTTTTTTTATTTTTAGAATTTTTCCATGTCTTTCAATCAAATTGACTTCCAATGTGTCATGAGTGCTGGTGGATCGCTGGAAGTGATCAAGGACGACATCGTCGCTGTGCTCCGAAACCGAAAAGAAACTCCCACGACAATCCGACCTAACGGTGAGGTTTGATGTATGCTTATCGCTGAGCTTTAAAAAAAACTTTTAGGCTGCTTGAACTTCAACACCAATCTCTCGTGCTTTGCCGTCCCAGTTGGCTATCGAGCGGTGATTCTAAGTCATCCTTCATTGGTCAATAGGAAGTTCCTTGCTGTTTCTGAAGTCGTCTACTCCTCTGGTGCTCATCGTGAATTCAGTATTGCTTTGCACAGCTACTCGCAGAAGGATGAAGTGGTCAGTTAAGTTTTTTCATTTTCTTACCTGTACCAACTTTTTAGGTGGATCCGAACGAGCCAATTGCCGCGTTGATCTTGACAAATGTTGTGCATCCGAAGCGATTTGCCAATCTTTCTTTAAATAAAGACGTGATTATCGGGCCTCGAGGTCAGTAATCTCTAATCTCTTTGCCTAAATATTTTGTGATTTTAAGAACATGTCAACCTTCGTCTTACAATGCCATGGGAGGTTCCGAATGGTCTCTACTGCTCAATCATGCGAGGAACGCACTGTCGCATCGGTGAGGAAATAGCTGTTGTGGCGAGGCTGCTGCTTCCGCGAGAAACGTGTCCTCAGATTCCACCAGTTCTCACGCTTGCTCCTCATCTTGAGTATACAGTGGTAGCACCATGTTTGAGCCGTTGTGATCACAACTATGCGGTAAACATTTTCTTATCTATGTAAAATTTGGAAATTTCAAATTTCAGATGATGCATGGGGAACCGATTGCTAGTGTGGAGTACGTCAATGTGATGAAGATTCGTCCTGTTCGAGTAGCTATCAAAAATCTGTTTCCTTGACTCAAATATATTCTCTTGTTTACTTGAATTGGAATTGTATTGCGTCATTTCAATAAAAGTTCTGCTATGTGCCTTTCTTTGCATGTGCCTTTCTAAATGGTGTGAAAATGTGTTTGGCATGCTCAGGAATGATTTTTACAAAAACCGTTTGAGCAAATTGTCGTACGTGTGATATTTGCTCACGGTGATCGTTTTTTCGCATGCTGGGAACTATTGTACCTTTTGTACAAGCCGGGAACAATTGGTCGTTTTATATCAGCTGGAAACAAACGTCCTCTTGTATAGGCCGGGAACCGTTCTACTAGTAGAACCGAAATACAGACTGATATGATACATTTTTTATGCTTTAGTCCCATGTTAATTTTAGGCTTTGTGAGATTTTTAAAACTTAGGTTCAAACATAGGTGGGAAGAGACCAGACCGGATCAGACCGGTCTTATACGGTCTAGACCATTATGTCAAAATTTTGCGGGAAACAGTTTTTACGGTCAGATAGCAAACATTGTTACCATATTTATTTTCTCTATTAAACGGGCACTCTCTATTAAACGGGCACCCTGTACTGTAATTAGGAAATAAGAAATACTAACTTACCTGAGAGATACCAACTAGGCATTCAAAAAAAACTGTTTATTACATCAAGCAACGACAATGCAAACATCAAACAATAACATTTCATCATCTTCAACATCTTGAAGATTTCCTTCATTCTCGGAAAATCCGGCTCCTTCTTCGACCATCGGCTGTCATTTGCTCCATCCTGATGTTTCTCAGCAGCTCCAGTCCTTTTGTTCCGATTGACCCTTCCGGCTTGAAGCACGCAATTTTTTAATCTTGTGATCCATCAATCGGCGTTGTCAGAGCACATACGGAAGGAAATAAAATACAGCAATCAAACAAGAACAAAAATTGTTGGAAAAGACCTTCGAAAGACTTCCTGATCATTTCCTTAGACAATTCTTGCCAGGCTCGATCTACCCATTCTAAGACAACTTCCAATGCTGGTGCTTTTGGATTCCCGGTGGCTGTAAACTCTTGACGATCCCCATTGCTCATCCAAGTTGCATAGTAGAGTCTAATCTTTTCTTTGAAGGGCTTATTCTAGCATACATCTGGCGCCTGAAAACAATGAGGATAGATAATGAGAAATCAATGAAATGTTGCAAAGCTTGTATGATCTTGGTACAGCCTCCTGGTATGTAAGCCGCTTCCAAGTTCAGTTCCTTCAGGACATCAATCGTTGATTTGCTCTTGTGACACTTGAAAGCATCCCACACCAATAAGCGCTTTCCGCATAAGGGGCCTTCACCGATTACTTGCCTTAAAAAATCTTCTGTTGAAGTGTCGTCCATCCAAACAGAGCCGGCCCAATTGATCACTAGTTTCCCTTTAAATTGCTTAACGATAGCTGGCAGTGGACGCTTTCTTTTGACCATGACATAAGGCAGAAGCTTTTTCCCATCCGATCGAGCAGTCAAGCATACCGTCACACGCATCTTTTCGTGGCCTGTAGTAACCACCGTCACCTAAACAACCGAGATCAATAACAACCAAGCATTTTATGCACAAACACTCACATCCTTTGCTCCTCGTGTATCGATGCACGTATTTTCTGGACAGTCGAACCATACAGCTGTTTCATCCATGGCCAGAATAGAATTGAATTTGACTAGATTGCGTCTCTTTTCCACATGCACTATGAACTTGGCAACGGTGGCTTTTGCGCTGTTGTTGCCACTCGACGGAGCACAAAATCATGGTGCTTGAGAAAGGAGTATAGCCATCCAGTCGAAACCTAAACAACAAACTTAACACCAAAAATCTCTACAAACTGACCTTGATATCTGTTCCTCGGAAGATTTGAGCCGTTTTGTTACTGATGATGCTTCTTGACACTGGCTTCTTGTTCTCGCGCATCTCCCTGACCCATTCTGATAGCTCCACGTCGAGTTGCGGATTGCTTACTGGCCGACCACCACCATCGTGTCTTTTACGTTTGTATCCACTGCGTCCATTCCTGAAATATGCATTAAGTATACAAGTCACTAAAAATGAACAAGCAAATAAAATAAACTCACGCTTGTTGCTGAATATCATTCTCTTTCTTCTTCCATTCTTGAATACGCCCTTAGATACATCAAATTTCTTCGCCGCTGAGCTAACTGAGATCTTCTTCGCCCATTGAATTGCTTCCAGCTTTGTTGCTGCCTCATTTTGCAGATGTCGACGGTTGCGATTGACAGGAGCTCATTCATCATCATGCAACTGTAACTCTTCAACCTGGAAATTTAAAAGGTTACCAACCGCAGAAAATACCTAGTGAAGAAATAGAAAACTGACCTCGCGATCACAAATATCTGATCCTCTTTGCTCTTCCTCATCTCGCAGAATGGCCTCGCGCTTGAAATTGTAGTTTGCTTCTTGCATCGCCTCTCTTTGCGATTTCTCATGTTTGTCGACGTCGTCCGAGACACGTTGAAGCAGTGACAGATTTGCTGGATCCACCAAGAATGTTAATGCCTTGGCACGCAATCCCTCGTTCGAGCTTATCTGAAAGGTGTGAGATAATCTTGAAATATAACGACAGAACGGAGTAGACAACAATTTATGGATACAAAAGCAAATATAATAGCAACAAATCGACAACTAAACATTTCGCCATGTTTTCACATTTATTTTAAAAAATTCGTGAGAATTTTTTTATCGCTTTTAGCGCCAGATGTTTGAAAAATAAACGGGCACTCTCTATTAAACAGACACTCTCTAATAAACGGGCCTCCTACGGGATGGTTGAAAATTAAACGGGCATGCCCGTTTAATAAAGTAAATACGGTGTACAAATTTCCTAGATCAGTGCCCAAATTCAGAGCGCAAACTGTTCCAAAATCGCACCAATTTTGGAACCGATTTCTGTTCCGAAATTGGACCAATTTTTTCAACCTATTCTAATATGGCACTAGTTTTTTATATGTTATTTTTGGTTTGACTTGTTTTATTGTTTATACTTTTCTCTTGTTTAAAGTTGAGAACCAGCATAAAAATTTCGAACTACGCCAACCGGTCATAACCACCCTAAATGTTTCCATACACCCGAAACCATATCGAACCACTCAAAATTACCTTGGGCAGTCTCAACACACTAAACCACTTAAAACCACTCCATATCAGCATAAACACTCTAAACCACTAAAAACTACCAAAAACACCCTATACGCTTCAAACCATGTTAATATACCATGAACTACTTTTGGACTATATTGGTTTGTTCACCATGTTAAGGGTGGTTTAGGGTGGTTTAGGGTGGTTTAGGGTGGTTTAGGGTGGTTTAGGTGGTTTTGAGTTGTTTGAAGTGTTACACACACCATTTTATCGGGCTTCGATCAGTGCAGTCAACGAACAATAGTGTCACTTGGATAGTGGTACGGTACTACCGGTACCCAGGCAGTCTCTATAAGTTTACTCTTGTGCAGCTTTGAACTGTTTTGTTTTGAATTATCTCAATTTAATTTTGACTCAATTTGAATTGTTTCAATTTAAAATATCGCAATCGATCGCTGGCCAAAATCACTGTCAAAATTTTAGTGTTTATTTTAGTGTAGTTGTAGCAGTCTTTTAGTGTTTGCAAAAATTTTAGTGGCGCTTAAGTGGTCTTATATGTTCTTTACTCAGGTTATCTCAAGATGCAGCAAAGCTCAAGAATTTTACCCACAGCTGTTCCGAGTCGCAATCAAAATAGTTTAAAGGTAAAATTTTAAGCTCAAATACGCTAAAAATCCATAATCGTTTCTTCTTTAGATTGTGTTCGATAAGCGCGCTGGTCGTCAACGTTTGCAAGAAGAATTGGAATCAGTTAACGACGCAATAATAAAAAAAACTGTCTTGCCTGAATCGATTTAGTGTTGGACTGACTTTGGATTTTTTAATCGGCAGGTGGACTTTATTGCCATAACAATCAGGTAAAATTCTAATGCACTGGTTACTAAAACACACCATACAAGCGCCAACACACAAGCGAAAAAATAACTTTTAGTTTTTTAAAAGAATTACACAGTTAAAATACCGTATAACCTCTATTAATCACCCCCCTATAATAATCCCCCCCTGACTTTATAGACCTATATCTCAGCCTAAACTAAATATTTTACAAATCTGTTTTTTGCGTTTTCTTAACTGCCATGAGCTCTACCGGTTCCGCTTTTTAGATTTTGGATTTTCACCCGAAAATCTTGAGATCGACCCAAAATTTTTTCGATTTTGGGAGGGTTGAAAAATAATCCCCCCGGGGGGATTAAAAGAGGTTATACGGTAGGCAGTGTATATTAAGCAAGAGCAAATTAAGAAGGACAATTAACACATACCGTATCTAATAAGCGCCCCCTCTCTAATAAGCGCCCCCCTCTACTTTGAGGGTCTTTATCTCGGGGCGGAGCAAATATTTTGCAAAGCTGTTTTTTGCATTTTCTCAACTCCCACGAGCTCTACCGATTCCACTTTTTGGATTTTGAATGTGCACCCAAAGATCTCGAGATCGACCCAAAATTTTTCCGATTTTCGGAGGGTTGAAAAATAAGCGCCCCGGGGCGCTTATTAGAGATAATACGGCAAATATTGACTTTCAAGGTGTCTTACGAAATAAAAAAACATAAAAAAAATTGCACCTCAAGAGTGAATTTTTTTCCAAAAGAGTAAAATAAAATTATAACAAAGATTAATCGTTTTACGCCTCTTTTTCACAAAAAGGGTGATTTACTCCTTACAAAAGTGATTATGGGAACTCTGCTCAAAAAAATTACAATAACTAACAAAAACATGTAAAAACAGCTAACTTTCAAAATCATTTCTTTCCCATGCCAAAACAAACAAAACAAAAGCCGAAAATGCCTCCTCCGCCGCCATAAGAAGGATAAGTGGGGTAGTAGTAGGTGGGTTGTTGCGCTGCATAGTAGTACCTGAATACATACAACAAATGAGTGGATAATATTTAAATCTATTTTGATCATGGTGACAAAATCTTATATTTTGCTCCTAAAAATTTGAAATCTGCTGCTAACATTTTTTAATTATGAATCAGAATTTCTGATGTCAAGATGCAGGCGGAATTTTAAATGAGGGGTGGGGGGGGGGGGTGGATGTTTGTGTGCAAAATTCACAAAAAGTTTCGCAAATTTGAAACTTTTTTCATTTTTGCGAAAAGTTTTGGCTGTATTGGTTTTCGGCAATAGCATTTTCGAAAAGCGCGAGTTCCGTTTTCGGCATTTGCTGCTTTGGGTAAAATAAGCGCAAATTATGCATCAGATATACTTTTTTTGCATCAGAAAAGCTTCTTTTTGCATCAGATCTGTTTTCGCATCAGATTCACTTATTTTTGAATCATATATGCCTATTTCAGCATTGAACGTTGTTTTATTCTTTTTTACCTTTCTTGATTCATAATTCATGTTTTACAGCGTGAATATACATTTTTATAGCTGAAGACTATGCAATAGATAGTGAGGCACTCAGAAAGGTGTGTCGATTATGTAAAGACTAAAATGTCAAGATTACGATACTGGCCATGAGGTTAAATTTTCATCACTCATATAAAATTTTTTGCTTTGCAGCGTAAGATAAACTGGGTAACAATGGAACTATCATGTGTAGGGTAGTTCACGACAACGTAAAAACAAAAATAATAAGAAAAGCAGCATAAAAAAATCTGCTAAATAATTTTTAGGAACGCCCATAGCCATAAACTCTAAGAGTTACACAGCTCATGCCATTTGGGTTTGTTTTATACCTAATTTTGCCAGAATGGATACTGAAAAATAGCTAACTTGAAAACACCAAAGTTTATTATCAGCTTCAGACAAAACAAGGAAATAGCGATAACAACAGAGAATAATCAAGAATAATCAAAATCTTGGCATATTTCTCGCCTTCTTGGGCATTCCAACTTGCTTCTTCTGATCTAGACGACGACTTCTTACTTCGAGCGGTATTTCGATACGCTTGTCGACGAACATAGCTAAAATGCAAAAATTATTGCACCATATGTTTATTATAAAGAATACCGTAAACCATATGCTTGTACGCTCGTTTTTTAATCCCCTCACGACATGTGCAGCTGTAGCAGATAGCGTTTGGCGTCACAACATGGTATCGGTAGCGCTCATCACTGTATTCTTTCCACGAAGTAAAGTCTGCCGTCAAATATTTCCTGCAAAGGTTTTTAGATTACTCAATCAAGTTCAGAATAGACTAACCTGATCCACGCAATAAGAGTAGCATCAGATTCATAAGCTGTTGTTTTCGCTGGAACCAAATAATGAAGTCCAATTTTTTTTACGTTTCTTTTTTCCTGATTCAAGAGATAAGCAGAATGAAGCAAGCTTGTAGAGATTGAATAAATAAGCGAAGGATTCTGAAAAGAACGATAGTTTTGTTTTGACCATAAAGTCCGGCGATAGGCTCCACTGCTTTACAAGCTTTTCACCCTCAACAATAAATTGGCCAAACGGAAGAAGACGGCGGAGAGTATTGCACTGTTTAATTGTTCTGTTCATCGATTCCAGCACATTGTTGGTGGAAAGAAATTGCGAAGCTGTTTCATACCAGTTGGATAGTCCACTATTGATCCACTGCTCTTGAAGATACGTCGCAAATTCGTTGACACCGGAGAAACGATTGAAATTCCAACGCCAATACTCAAGCATCAAACCAGCACCTGAAATTTTGATTGATTTCTATACTTACAGCTACTGAAAACCAAACTAAGTCGAAAACCATCTGAAGTAACAGATTCTTGCAAAAGGAATATGTCCTTTTCTATTTCCTCTCTGATTGCAGTACTGCTGATTCCTTTTAGTTTTCGATCGATGTTTCTACTTTTCACATGAGCCCAGCAAAATTCAGTTGTCTAAAATTACCGAAAAAATTATGCCTACATCAGTCATCATTTTCATTATTTGAAGAGCTGTTAGCTTTTTGTCCAAACCCTCCTGGATCCGATTTTTTACTTCATCACAGAGTATGAGAGCTTCTTGACTCTTTCATCCTGATGTTCACCAAGCGATTCTTCTACTTTGACAGCCGTTGATTTATCGTCGAAAACCACATAGCATTTCTTAGGGCAACTGTATCCCTTCTTACGACTAAACTTGCATACGTAAGTATCGATCTTGGACTGGTCATTCTGATGCCCTACGAGACTAAAAATGCAGATAGTACCCAAAAAATGTCAAATAACAAATACTTACAACTTCCACTTAGACTTTTCCTGCTCCTGCAAGGATAAGGACAAGTATAAGGAAAAGTACCATGCTAAAATAAGTTGGGCTTTTGCCGTTTTGGGACAAATTATTTTGGAGATTTTCGGTTTTCTATAATATTTTTTTGGAATTTTTCTGTTCTCGTTGTCGAAAATATTGGATATTTGGAAATTCGCTAATATCGGGGACTTCTGTTTTCAGTCTCTTTTTAGGATATCCTTGTTAGATGTCACGCTGAAAATCAAAAAAAGCATTTTTTTCTGATTCAAGATCATGTGGTGATTTCGGTTTGATAAGACCTAAATTTCGATTTTACTTGCCCAAACCCTGAAACCTTTTAAGGGTGAGGTGGATATACACCTGGATGACTTGAAAAAAATATAGTCAAAATAATAAACAGACGATTAATTCTGACGTAAAATCATGTAAGGAATCGGGTAAAATAGGACCTAAATTGCGATTTCCGCCACCCGAATCCAAAAACCCCGGGTGTACCATATGGTAAGTGGACATCCACCTGGCTGGCCTGAAAAATAAAAATTTGGTCAACATCAAAAACAAACCACTTATTCTAACGTAAAATTGTCTAGGAAGTTGGGTTTGACAGGACAAAATTTGCAATTTTACCCATCTTAACCACAAAACCTGGGGTAGGTAATCTAGGGTCAAGGGAATATCTACCTAAATGGCCTGAGAAAAATTATAGTCAAAATTAAAAACAAACCACTAATTCTGACGTGAAATAATGTAGGGAATTGGGTTAATTAGAACCGAAATTGATATTTCCGCCACCCGAATCACAAAACCCTGGGTGGGTACCCTGGGATAGATGGATATCCACTTGGCTGGTCTAATAAATAAAAGTTTTTTTAATAAAAAATGAATCATTTTTTCCGACACAAATTTGTGTAGGGCATTTGGTTTGTTAGGATCAAAATTACGACTTTATCAACCCGGATTCCAAAATCTAGGTGCCTTATAGGGGACACGGACGTTTCCCCGAAAAGGACGTTTCCCCGAAAGGACGTTTCCCCGAAAAGGCCGTTTCCCCGAAAGGTCGTTTCCCGAAAGGTCGTTTCCGAAAAGGCCGTTTCCGAAAAGGCCGTTTCGAAAAGGACGTTTCCGAAAAGGACGTTTCCCCGAAAAAAAAAATTAAAAATCATATTGGTGCCTTTTTTAAATAAATTTTTTTATTTTTGTGGCTGTCAATTGTTTTTCTTGTCTGTCATTTTAATTTACTGTTAGTTGTCAGCTCACAGCGTGTCAGCTAATCAATTGACACGCTGTGAGCTGTGTAGTATTGAACTCTTTACCTTTTCTTTGTAGAATGTTTTTGCGCACTCATTTTGATGGGCTTTAACAGTGTCAAATGTTTTGATTTTGTCTATTTTGAATTTTCAGTTCAAAAGCTATTGCAATGATCCGAGAAGTGCTGGCGGAAGTGAATGATGTCTACTATTCAGAAAGTGATGGGGAACAAGAGCTGCTGGCCTCGCTTATCGATCCTCAGCAAGCAGATGCAGAGCAAGCCGAGCCTAATCCCGAAATGGCGATAGATGTTATCCAACCGGATCATCGCACAAACAACTATGCAGAGGCTGCCAATCATCGAATCCAATCAGAACTCAACGTGTGCCATCCCGGTCTTTGGAATTTCATCAATGGTCTCAAAACGGTGCAGCAGGGTAATCAACTCTTTCTACAGTGGCAATTAGGCAAGTAAGCAAAAGGAAAGCGCACCGTCTACAAAGAAGCTGACGCTCGCATTTTGAGAATCGTTCAGTCCTATGCCATCAGAAACACCGAAGAATACCTCAAAGGGATTGCCAACAACTATGTGATGGAAGATTAATATGCTGAAATAACTGTTATTCGTTTACTGCTGTTTCTTTAATTTTTGTTCCTCGTTAACTGTTCATCGTTAGTTTGTTTATGTTCTATCCTCCAATAAAAAGTTTCAATTTAAATTTATGCTCCGTCATCCAAAATCTACCTGAATATGAAATTTGTTTCTTTCGGGGAAACGTCCTTCGGGGAAACGTCCTTTCGGGAAACGGCCTTTCGGGGAAACGACCTTCGGGGAAATGGCCTTAAAACGGCTTTTCGGGGAAACGTCCTTTCGGGGAAACGTCCTTTCGGGAAACGGTAGGTGCCTTATAGGGCAGCTGCCTTATGGGTATCCACCTAGATGACCTGAAATTTTTTTAGGTTTTTATTCCTACGTACATATACATGAGTAAGAACGAAGGCAAAATTGACCAAGGCTTTCAAAAAAGAGTGTTGAAAAAAAGATAAACCTGAAATAAGAAATTTTCCGAACTCATTTCTTCAAAAAAATCAAATTTCCAAACTCATCTTGCCGGAAACGGAAAATTCCCGAAAAAGCACCCAAAAAGCGAATTTGCCGAAAACACAATTCAGTTGTGATTGAGCAGCTGGATCTATTTTATCCTATTTGGATATTCTTAATTTTTTGTGTTGATCAGAAGTCAAGTGGTAAACAAATCTTTTCATGGAAAAATCAAGATGTGTTGGATATGCCAGATCAAGTTAGCCATCGGCAACTTAAGCTGAAAGATGTCACTGAGAAGGTTCTGTTGGGCTACAATCGCCATTTTACAGTCCAAGCAATAGGAAAGCACGTGCCCAAGCCCGATGTCAGGACTGACAGTTTGGAATTCATGCAGGAACTTCTTAAAACGATTTTCTAACACTAACCGACAAATTTTCAAGATCTTTCAAGGCAAAATTCTCTGGACAGATGTTGGCCGTGAAGGAGGACACTATTGGATACAAAAATTTTCGCCAGTCAAATAAAACAGAGGATAAAATATACTTCAAGTGCTATAATTGCTCTGAATATGTTTTCTGTAAATAAAAATCGATTAATGCTTGATTTTAGAGTCCAGCGCAAGCAAAGTAAAAAAGCTCCACCAGCCACCATTCACAGAATCATTAAGACTGGACAGTACCAAAAAGTCACTACTACGCATTATCTCGGTTGCAATACCTACACTGAGAGTGAAATCATAGTATTGGACCTGAAGAGAAAATGGGCTAAAGTACGGTGTAAGAACTCCTCCCAAAAACCGGTTTTAACCACATTCAACGAAGCAGAAATACCTGAGGAAGATCTAGAAGATGATATGATTGATTGACTTTTATCGCTGCAGCTAGGGCTCTGTTTAGAATTGAGGTCCCCAGGTCGCGCCTCTTTTCTTTTTGTTGTGTTTGGAATAAAGCAATAAATATTATTGAAGCGTAATTTTGATAACTGCGGGCCACCCGTACTACTCCAGTGCCCGAATAGCTTAAAATTAGCAGGGGTTTCCCAGCGTATACACTTATTACTTCAATACCCATAAAATGTATTTTGAATGAACCTGGATATATTAAAAAGACCGAAAAAGATAGAGTTTGAACATAGTTTTGTTAACTGGGGTCTACCGCATAAATAAACTCTGGTTTGCATATGTTTTTATGCATCCAGAGTCTATTTTCGAGTGATTGGTCTCTAAGGTATGAGAGTGTGCGCATCTCAACTCCAAGCCCCCAAGCCCCCAAGCCCCCGAAGGGGGCGCAGGGGGCTTGGGAGCCTCCCCTGCGCAGGGGGGCTTGAGTTAGAGATGCGCGCACTCTCTTACCTTAGAGATGATTCCGAGAAATACTCTTGATAATAAATGCATCTAGAGACTCTTTTTTGCCCAGCTCCAGTGACAAAAACAGGGTAGAATACCCTGAAAACCATGGTTTACCGTGGTCCCCCAAGGCAAAAAGTCAAAATTAAAAAAAAAATCCGGAAATGGTCTTCCTCCACCTAAAAATATGTTTTCTGTACGTTAAAGATGATAAAACACACGAAAAAGTGGTTAAAACCGATTTTTGGGAGGAGTTCTTATACCGTACTCCGGCCAGAAAATGCCGCGAGGAAGTCAAATCTCAATTTGGAGCTCAGCCTCAAGTCACATTTGAAAAGGTTTGTCTTTTAAGTCTGCCTTGATGTTGACATATTCGTGCTTAGTATCAGGATCAAGCTCTTTAAATTTCTCAAAGAAAGAATGAAGACAGTCTACATCCATCATCCGTGGTCGACAATTTTGGTTCGTGCAATGAAATAAAGCTGTAGCTTTTCTGTCTTCGACGAGAGGAAGTCTTCACAGTAGAGGATCTTTTCGATTTGTCTGATTCCCTTATGGTTACGAAAGGAAACGCTAAATGGAACTATTGGGTTGGTCCGAAAGTTCGTGGGTTATACGTAACAGACCATATTTATGTATGGGTTGCAAAATTTTTGATAAATCAGAATTGGCACTCAATTAATTGCTGGGTTTGAAAATCGAAATTTTGACTACACAATTTACGATTTGAAACCCATCGGTTAATTAATAAATGATTATTTGGTTTCAAATCGTGAATTGTGTAGCCAAAATTTCGATTTTCAAACCCAGCAATTAATTGAGTGCCGATTCTGATTTATCAAAAATTTATGCAACCCATACATAAATATGGTCTGTTACGTGTAATGTCTGTTACGTACAAATTTTTACAAAAAGTGATAAAAGGGGTCCTGTTACTGTACTATAGTAATATTGTGCACGTACTGTACTACTATTGTACCCTAACTTTACGAAAGGTAGTTGTCATACTGTTGTGATATTGCACAATATACAGTAGGCCCAGTAATATGTCACTCCTTTTTTATATTTTGTACTTACTTCTGAGAAGTACTGAGGATAAGTTTGTTGTTCAAATGTGTTCTTCGATCCTTCTTCAAAGATTGGTTATTATTTTAGTTTATCAGCTAACGTTCCAGTCCCTTAAGCTAAAATCTTAATCTTGGTATATTCCGCTGTAGAATCTTTTGAATCCGAGACTTTTTATCAGCCAATTCCCATGCTCCCCAAAAGGAGACCTAAGTCTAGAGAACCAATTGGGTCTCAAAATCTACCAAAAATCAACCCAATAAAATCCAAACTACGCCTGAAATTTTGGCTCTATTTAGGCGCACTTTAGGCGCACATGATTTTCAAATACAAAAATTTGAACTTTGGCGCTGAGCACCTAATTAGAAGAGGTGATGAAACCGGTTCGAGCGGGATTTCGGGACAGAATTTTTAGCCAAAAATATTTCGTGATCGGGATCGGGATTTTTTCAAAGTAAAATTCGGGATCCCATCGGGATCCCGAACAAATTTCGGGATTTGGCTAATATCAAATCTAAGTGGAAAATTACCACTAGTCGCATCATTTCTGCACTTAGTAGCCTTTAACAACCCCTTCTGATGCAGCAGAATTTATCAAACAAATAATGAATAATTGATGAAAATGCTATAAAAAATCGTGTCGGGATTTGACGATTTTCGGGATCGGTATCGGGATTTCGGGAAATGGTCGGGCGGGATTTCGGGACGGGATTTTGGACCAAAATCGGATCGAGCTGGATCGAGATCCCGACGGGATCCCGTCCCGTCATCGCCTCTACTAATTAGGCGGAATTGCCAACTATATATAACAGTCGTAATTGCTGCGACGCAATTATTGTGGTGCTCATCTTAGTGTGCAAATCGTGTGGCGCAAAATATGTTGTTTGTAAATCATCAGTCGCAAATCTTATTGCTTAAGTCTTGTTACGCCTATTAACTCGCTAAAAAAGAGTAAAAAAAAGGGTGTGCACTCACTGGTGCTCGAATCTGAGAGTTCAAACTATTCGCAACTCGATGTGACCACCCCCCCCCCCCTCCCTTTTAAATTTTTTCAATGCAATTTAGACTTGTTTTGGCAGCAGAATTAAAGTTTTTGACAGCTTAATTCAACCCAACCGAAATAAGTCAAATCAAAATTAAAAGTCAAACCCACTGTTGTTGTGGGTAATAATAGGTAGGTTGTTGAGCTTGACCATTCTGGTAGTATTGTTGCGTTCTATAGTCCTTGTAAGTATATGGCTTATATATCAACTGGTCAGCTTTGGCACTCAAATTTTCCTCCACATTCAACCGAGTAGATTTGTGGATGGAAACGCCGTTGTTCGCAGCATCGAGCGTTTCCATCAATAAAGTAAGTAAAAATAGGAATTTTAGAAACATTTTTTTTGAAGAAATATCTTTTTAAAAGGGAAAACTTATACCTCAGAAACTTTACTGGAATTTTCGTTATTGGTTTTTTGCAGAGTCAAGATTCAAGGACAACTTTTTGCCTTCTTTTTATTTTTGTTGTGTTTACACATTACTATTTTATGGCATTTACATGAGACTGTATACAAGGAATGGTGAGGCTGAAAGGTTGCTGCAGTTCCCAATGGTTTTCATTGGGAAAGAATGTTTTTAACCGAAGAATATTGCTTTATATAGCTGAAATAAACCAATAAATTTTCGACTAAGAATACAAGTAATTTTTTTAACTCAAATCCTGCCGAAAAACCTTTTCGTCTAGTGTCATATACCACACATCTTCGAAAAACTGGCGCTACTACCGAATAAACGCCTCCTCCCCCCAAATCAGACCTTCTAAAAATCACTGTAACTATTCTTTGGAACAAAAATTTTAGGCTCAGCCCTTAGGCTTAGGGGTAGGCCAGCGTATGGAAGTTGTGACTAATAATAGTTTTAAGCACATTTTCCGGGGTCTGGGACATATATTTGGGTGCTCTTTACTTGAGTTTAAAAAGGCAAAATCGTTGAGGGGGTGGGTGGAGGTGAGAACAGGTTGGGTGGTGTGCAGTCTTGGGGAATTCTTTATTCACGGCTTCGGCTCCGGCTTCAGCTCCCAGATTTTTAATTTTCAGCTCCGGCTCCTCTCCGAGCTTTTGAAAAATTCGCTCCAGCTCCGGCTCTGAGCCGGAGCTGGAGCGATCATTCCGGAGCTGCCCCCAAGACTGGTGGTGTGTGACGCGGTATTCGCTAGTAGGGTCGAAAACTCATCCTTGATCATTATTTTTTTTTATCATTATCTTAAACCGATTTTGTCAAAATTGCGTGGTTTTGTTTTTTAATGTCGCATAAAAAACTTTTCAATGCCTTGCACATTGCAAGTTAGAGTTTTTTCAATACTTAGAAAAATTGCGATAAGTTCCAGCAAAAGAGAAAGAAGAAAGCCGGCTGCAAAACTAAAGAATCCAAAGATTTTCTCAAGGTCATCAGGCAATCATTAGTTGTAAAGATTTTAAACTGCTATTTGTTTTTCCATAAAGTTCAGCCTGAAAAATAAGCTTTTATGTTCTTTATTAGAACAGTCAAGACCAGCATGAGAGTTTTCAAGTTAGTCTAACAGGTAATCTTTGATACCGATTAAAAAAGCTCTTGTTTTTTTCTTTTGTCAAAAAAAAGACTTTCTAAATGACCCACAAAGGATTTGTGGTTGCAGAGGAGAAAGTGAAAAATGACAAAGAAAATGCAATTCTCCAGCACAACAAAAATAAGAAGATATCCAGGTAAATCATTTGTGATAACAAAAAGTTCATTCTAATCGACAGGCTCCTATTTCCCGTCACCTAAAGCGGACACTTTTTTGATTATGATAGCGAAAAACCTAATTTTTTAGTTATTAACATATTTGTTCAAAATTATTTTTATAGTTTTTTCCTATCAAAGACAACTTTTTAATGTGGCATTAAGGCATGTTCTCTATTACTCATCAAGTAATTGTTGCTGTTTTTGGCTATATTATGGGAGATATAAGGTCGATTTGTGCATGTATGGCAACTGGAGGAAATGCTGGAGGTATTAAAGTTATTAACAATTTAAGAAAAAATGGCGCTACCGAAGTATACCCCCCAAATGAAATTTTTTTTGAACTTTTTCAAAACACCATTTTAACCAATTTTAAGCATTTCCTACACGCTGAACACGATAAAAAAGGTGTTTTCACCTACTTTTTTCTATAAAAAGTCGATTTTTTTTTAATCTTGAATTTTGGTATTTTTATTTGATTTCTGTTTATTGTAACTTAGTAAATCAGATGTTGAGGGTACCTTGACCCCAAAAAGATGGAATTTGAACATAGTTTTGTTAACTGGGGCCTACCGCATAAAGAAACTCTGGTATGCATGCAGTTTTTATGCATCCAGAGTCACTTTCGGGTGATTTGTGTCTAAGGTATGTGGGTGTGCGCATCTCTAACCTTCCAAGCCCCCTACGCCCCCCGGAGGGGTCTTGGAAGGTTAGAGATGCGCACATAGACTTACCTGCGAGATGAATCCGAGCGACAATCTTGATAATATATGCATAAAGAGACTCTTTTTGCCCAGCTCCAGTGACCAAAACATGGTAAAACAGCCAAATGGTCGAAATTTCAAAATGCCCAAAACTCAATTTTTCATTGACCAGAACACAAAAATAATGTCTTTTTTGAACTTCTGAGGTGATTTTAGGTTGATATAGGGTGTTTGGAAACACTTTTAAAAAAATTTAATTTGGGGGGTGTATACTCCGGCAGGGTCGAAAAAATATAGATAGGCTAGAGTAATCATTTATGTATTGAGAACACACAAAACAGCCAGGGAAGTGGCTTTATGCCGGGGCTTCCAACTTAAAATTTTAATAATAAGGACATTTTAGGGTATTATATTTTATTTTATTTAGTGCTTATTTTTCTTTTGGTACAAAAAAATAAGATTTTGACGTAAAATTCTAAAAAAACAAGATTTCGGGATTTACAGGGTGTTTCAAGAATTTTGCCCACTTTTAAATCGACATAACTTTTTTTATAAGCCCTTTTTTGAATTTCTGCCAACGCAGATCGACTCAGAATCGAAAAGCAGTTTTTTTGGCATATAAACGAAAATTCGTTTTTGCCATATTCCCTCTAGCCAAAATAACGAGGATGCGAATAGGGGATTGGAGGCGCATTTTTCATTTATTTAAAAATAGTGTTTCGACGTCTCTTAAGTAATTTTTTTATGCTTAAAACGATAAAAAAACTATTTTCGAACACTTTCATACGTCAAAAGCTGATTTTTTGCAAAAAAAAATGTTCACCAAAATTTGACCTTTTGCCTTGGGGGACCAAGGTGAACCACCTTTTATAAGGGTATTCTACCCCGTTTTGGTCACTGGAGCTGGGCAAAAAGATTCTTATATGCATTTTATGATCAAGTGTCTTGCTCGGAATTATGTCTAAGGTAAGTGAGTGCGCGCATCTCTAACCAACCAAGCCCCCTGCGCCACCTTCGGGGAAAAAAATTTTTTTGCAAAAAATCAGCTTTTGACGTATGAAAGTGTTCGAAAATAGTTTTTTTTATCGTTTTAAGCACAAAAAAATTACTTAAGAGACGTCGAAACACTATTTTTAAATAAATGAAAAATGCGCCCCCCCCCAGTGCATAACTGCCTAGGTTTTAACTTACTAGGTTTTAACTTAAAACCTAGTAAAACCTAAATTAGGTGCTGCACCAACCATAGCACCAACCGTAGCACCAACTGTAACGCCCACTCCAACAAGTGAATGTGCGCCTATGGCGGGTCAGGTGCCTCTATACCAAGACACCTCTTATACAGTAGGAAATGCTCTGTTTGGAAGTGTGCCACCCAGCTGTAAGTTTTGCCATTCATAATTTTTTAAAACCTCTTGATCCCATTTTGGGATTTTCATTTGTTAGTAAAGTTGTTGCATAAAAATTTAAGGATTTAAATATTTAGAGATAAGGCCACTTTAAATTGTCCATTTTTTAGCCGTTCAAAAATTATGTCGCGGGCAATTAATAGAGAATCTTAGGCAATTTTCGGTTTTTTTTTTCAAATTCGAGCCTTTTTCGGCAGTTAGTTTTCTGGTGTTTTTAACTTAGGCTTTGCCTTAGGAGCAGGGTAGGTCAGCGTATGTTAGGATGGGGTCAAATGTGTGCCCCAAACGGCAAAAAACTCAAATAAAAAAGGCATGAAGTAAAAAAATGTCCGATAATTGCCCTAAGCACCCGTTAATACGTTCGGAACTTTTTGACAGTTTGGGACACGGGTTTTAGGCTACCCTAACGTAGCATTGCCTACTACCGTGTTTACTCTAGTAGAACACCATGGTGCTCTATTTTCCAACCCCTGATAAGACACAAGATAGCTCGATATTTTTACAAAATTAGTTATTTGAAACCTGATTTTTTATAGCAGCTGCCTAAATTTCTTAATTCTTTTTTCACTACTCGTCACTGAAAAATTAAAGTTCAACCGGTGTACAATGTTGTGTGTGCCATTCGTGGCATGCGTAATTTCTATATAGTATTTGGGACGGGCAACGTCTGTCGCCAATATGAGTACATGTTTGGTCACAAAGGAAAACTTTTTTTAGTGTAATATATTTATTTGCATGTTTATGCTCATTCGAAAGCTCTTTTAATAGCGGAGGACCTTTCGCAATTAGATTTGAAGATTGCTGTGAAAAAAATTGAGATTTTGCCCTTTAAAGTGAAAAGTGGATTTATATTTGAATTTCAAAATACGATATAGGCGCCTGCTGTCCCTAGTTATACAATACCTGAGACCATGTCCGCTGGCGGACATTTTTTAGCGTCAAGCATGGCGCTTGTAGCTATTTCACGACGACGGTTTTTGAAAGCGTCTAGTGCAATTATCTCAGCTTCTCACGCTTCTTTGGCAAAAAAATCAGATCCATAGTGACCAGCGGAAAAGCTTTTGGGTGTTTCTCTTTCTTCCCGTGTTTGTCGCCATACTATATCCAGTTCTTGTATAACTTACGGATCTTAGGAGCGGAACTTAACCTTTGCAACACGCAGTTAAAACAACGAAAGCCTTCATTTACAAAGAATGACCTGGATGAAATTTTTCGTGCATCTAGCACGAACAACTGGCGTATCAACTCTACGTACTCACGCGATTTTTTAAGGACTTTTGATAAAAAAATTCATTAGCTTAGTCTTCTTCAAAGGGGTGGTGCTCTAATAGAGAATGGTGTTCAAATAGAGACTGGTGCTTTATTAGAATAAATACGGTATGTGTGTAGGGCTCCGTCTTAGTCCAAAAAGATGAAAAAACACAAAAAATTGTCCGAAAAAATCTCAATAAGTTATCGTGACATTTCTGCACAAATCGCACACAGAAAATAAGAAAAACAAGCTTTTTATTTATTCTGTCCATTTTCAGCTACTTGTGCAACCTGTGCCACTGGTCAAGCACTGGTGATATCGTTATATATTTTACGCAAAATTTTTTAAAATACTTTTAAAATTAATTTCTAGTACTATCCAGATTCTGGCAACGGTATGTCAAATAAAAGTACCAGGTGTATAAGTTGTAAATTTCAAAAAAATATTTGTTAGCTGTACCTGCTGCTGCCAATAACGCTGCAATTGGTGGACTTACATGTGCAAACATGGTTGGATTTTGATTATCAAATACAGTTGTAAGATACTTTTTACCACCTAATTCTATACAGTCAAGTCTCGATTTAGTGTAGGTGCTGGACACCGAAAAAATATACACTAAATCGAGATCTACACTAAATCGAGTGTATGGTTGAAGCCATTTTAGTGCAAAACCAACCAAACCTGAAAAAAATATACATTAAATCGAGACTACACTAAATCGAGACTTGACTGTGCTGGCATTTTTCTCTTAATTTTTCAAAGTCTTCAGCATAATCGTGTTGCTCAAGATCTCAGCTTTCTTACGAGCTATCAAACTCTATTGAATGATTTCAGAAATGCATATATTTAAGATTTTGCATGAAATATCTGTTTTGTTGTGCAAAATTCTAAAAAACCTCTACACATCTGTGGCGGTATTAATAATCGATTTACCCTTACCTCTACCCGTATTAATAAAGAATTTTTTACCCCTACCGCTACCTCTACCTTTTACCCTTACCTCTACCCGTATTAATAAAAGCTAGAGGTAAAGGTAGAGGTAGAGGTAAGGGTGAAAAACAACAGGGGGGACCAAGGCATATTTTTACCATGGGTGGTAGCAGGGTAAAATTTTTTACCTTCATCTCGATTTTCAAAATATTGTCGCGTAAAGCATTTCTATGGCAATTTTAGTTCGCTGAACACGAATTTAACGTCCGTTTTTCATTGTTGTGCGTTTCATTGTTCTGCTGATTATTGAGTTTTGCTCGCTTCCTTAAGACTGTGCTTTTGAACACTGTGAACACGGGATCAAATATGAGGAATTCTATCGTAAATCGTTACTTTGTCCGTTGAGGTGTGCTTTGCACTGTTATGTTGTTGAATAAATCGTTTGGTGCCGAAGCAGTTGTAGGGTAGAGGAAAAGGTAGGGGTAAAAGGTAGAGGTAAGGGTAAAAGGTAGAGGTAAGGGTAATCTTTATTAAAACCGGCCCTGAAATCATTCAAGTGATTTTGATACAGTCGAACCTGGATAACCCGACACCCCCTTAAGTTCGTCCCCGCCTTGGGTCCGACACTTTTTTTACTTCGATTTTTGAAAAATATTGCCAAATGTGATTCGCCAGTCTATTCCAAAATATTGCAGGGATTCTTATTTTGCCGGTCATTTTTCCAAAATCTTTTATTTTTGCCATAAAGATTACGGACCTCGATAACCCGACACCTAATTTTAAAAGGGTGTCGGGTTATCGAGGTCCGTGGGTCTTTATGGTGAAAAAAAGATTTTGGAAAAACGACCGGCAAAATAAGAATCCTTGCGATATTTGGGACTAGACTGGCGAATCACATTTGGCAAAAGACTTCGAAAATAGAGCTAAAAAAAAGTGTCGGATTCAAGGTTATCCAGGTTCGACTGCAGATTTAAAATTACTGTTCGGCACTGGGGACGCGAAAAGTTTGATCAGAAAATTCGTGTTGCCACAAAAGCGGCGTTGATCATACCCGAGGCTGGTGCCAAAAAGTATAAATGATTTTTTTTCAGTGTATTTGCCAAGTGGACGGCACCTGCTTTCAGAGAACAGGCACCAACCAGCAATCCAATGTAGTGCTTTATCCTTTCTGCAATGGTATGCTCTTAATATTTAAGACTACTTTGAAAGCATCTCGACTAGATAATTTCAGGTGCTGATTGTCAAGTATATGCGGTAGTTGTTTCGCAAGGGGATACTGATGGAATGTTGGTGCTTATTATTTGGATCTAGTAGAATTAATATGATTTCTTAGAGTGAGCACAAATGGAGCAACAACTTTTACGCAAACAGGACAAACTAACCCTACAACTCTAGCCTACCGTCCAGTAACAGACAACGGGTAAGTAGATGGATTACGCATTTTGAAGGTTTAGAAATGATAATATTTGTATTCAGTATATATCCAAGGATCACATCGGTATTTACTTGAAGCATTCAAGATATCTGTAATTTATATTTTTTGTAGGCTTCCTGTAACGGATGCAACTTCCAAATGAGGTGAATCAACTTATATTTTTGACGCTGCCGGCTAGCCGAAAAAAAATGGTTTTGGAAATTCAGGGTGGCCTAAAGAATGGTATTTAGGAACTTCTTGAGCTCAAGAGTTACAAGTAGGGTTGCTGAACGAGATTAAAGCCTAGACTGATCTGAGAATCATATCGAAAAACCATAGAAAAAGCCGACTAACAAGAAATTGGCTTTTTTGACCCTAGTATAGAATACCCCCAAACTTATGCCTTCTAAAACTTAAGTAAAGAGCACCCAAATATATGTTCCAGACCCCAGAAAAAGTGCGTAAAACACTTATTAGTCACAACTTCCATACGCTGGCCTACCCCTAAGCCTAAGTAAAGAGCACCCAAATATATGTTCCAGACCCCAGAAAAAGTGCGTAAAACACTTATTAGTCACAACTTCCATACGCTGGCCTACCCTAAGCCTAAGTAAAGAGCACCCAAATATATGTTCCAGACCCCAGAAAAAGTGCGTAAAACACTTATTAGTCACAACTTCCATACGCTGCCTACCCTTAAGCCTAAGGGCTAAGGCTAAACTTGCTGTTCCAAAGGGTAGTGACAACGATTTTTAGAAGGTCTGATTTTGGGGGGTGGGGGGGATTTATTCTATACTATCGCCGCTTTTTTCTTCCGAGTAAATACATTTACTGTACAAATTCGAAAATTTTTTTGCATGGAATTTGATGCCATTTTTTTCGTTCTTTCATTTTTTTCATCTCGTTTGCGTGATTTCTGGAATGATTTTGACTGAAATGTTATGTTTTGATAAAAAAAAAACATTTGCTTTCCTTGGTCCAAATTTTTTGTCTTGGTCCCTCTTGTGGTAGAAAACACCTGAAACCCCGGAACAAAAAGATTAAAGCCGGAATTAATGTAGGGAAGAAAAAAGCCGGCTTTTTCGGCAACCCTAGTTAAAAGCTAAAACTTAGAGTTATCACAGGGTTAAATAAAATCGATACCAGTTTTTCTATACTTGGATTGAGAAAAAATGGTAAGTAATTCGCTGGTGACAGTATTTCATTTACGAACAGGTTTTGGAATCACTAACTTGTTTAGGAACTTATGCCAATAATTCCCCATGAGGGATTACTTTTCAGATAGTCCAAAAAGCAGAAAATTTTGCGAAATCAGAATCCTTGCGACATTTTGGACTAGACTAGCTAATTAAATTTGGCAAAACACTTCGAAAATTGGGCTAAAATGGTGTCGGACCTTAGGCAAAAATGAACTGTTGGGAGTGTTGTTAAATCGAGGTTCGACTGTCGAGTCTCGTTTATCCGACACCCCCTCAAGTTCGTTCCTGCCTGCGGTCCGGCACCATTTTAGCCCAATTTTTGAAGTGTTTTGCCAAATTTAATTAGCTAGTCCCAAATATCGCAAGGATTCTGATTTTGCCGATCGTTCCAAAATCCAGGTTGCCGTAAGACCCGCGGGCTCGGTTACCCGACACCTGATTTTTAAACAGGGGTGTCGGATAACCGAGACCCGCGGGTCTTTACGGCAACGCGAAAGGATTTTGGAAAAACGACAGGCAAAATAAGAATCCTTGCGATATTTGGGACTAGACTGGCGAATCACATTTGGCAAAAGACTTCGAAAATAGAGCTGAAAAAAGTGTCGGACCCTAGGCAGAAATGAACTGTGGGGAGTGTCCTTAAATCGAGGTTCGACTGTATTGAATTAAGGCAAACCTTTTTTATCGAAAAAAGACTGTTTTGCTGCTAAAATACTTTTTTTGCAAATCTGCTTATTTTTTCTTGCTGTAAAAGTCGTTTTACAGCAAGAAAAAATTGCGGCAAAACAAATTTTTTTTGCGGAAATAAAATGGTTTGCACTTAAATTAAGCTTGAACTTTTAGCAGTCTTGGTTAAAATGATTTATTTTGATCTTTTCAGTTGCGATGGTGGACCGTCTCCTTAAGTTGGGTAGATGTCAAAACTTGCAAAAAAGGATCAATGCCGATAACCTCTCTTTTCGTACTAGTAATAATGTAAAAAATAATAATGATGTCTGTTTTATTCTGCGTTGTTATTGCTTTCAATGTTTATTTGTTCTTGTGAATAATAAAAAAGATTTTTCCACGCATGTTTTTTGCACGTTGACTGGCGTGTTTTTAGTGAGCAATCAAACGGCAATTACTCATTTGCACATCGTATTTATTCTTCCATTCTCACCAAAAAAAGGATTGAGAATGGCCGAAAGCAAGGATTTGCTCATAAATGTGTCAGAAGAATCTTCGAGTGGGTCCAAAACTCTGGAAAAGTCCAAAAAAGTCCCGAATGAGGAGTCTGCTGCCTCCAGCTCTGAACCGGTCGCACCAAGCACTGCAGTGGAGCAAAAAGAGACTAGTCAGGCTCACATGCCAAGTTTGTACCAGAAATTTGTCACTAGCTTTGACGCGGTAATCCAGCAACTGTCTACAGAGGGTATGAGTGTTCTAGCGGTTGTTTTATATAGAAAAACTTTTGTTTTTGAGATGAAGCACCCAGACAAAAACTTCCAAGTCTGGATATTGAAGGAGTGGCTGCTTATATAAAAGAAGAGATGCCGAAAAATATTATATTTATGGTTGGTATGTAGACAGTTCTGCGGTTTGAAGACTGAAAAATGATATTTGTTTTGTATTTTAGGTGCTGGAATTTCCACTTCAGCCGGAATTCCTGACTTTAGAACGCCTGGTTAGTTTTCTAGTTTGAGCATTGAAAATAAACGATCAATGAGTCAGCGCTTTATGTAAATTTTTTGGCTGGCTCCTATAAGCAGTTTTGTTAACCCTCAAACTACCAAGTGGGTCTTTTCGACCCATCTGTATTTTTTTATTTTTGGCACTTCTTCCGTTTACACCCCATACCAAATTTTTTGAATTTCTTGAAAATTTACTTAGAAAACGTTTATTGCTTCATTCACAAACATACATTTCAACAATTTGAGACCATAAATGGAACATAATATCAACACCAGCAAACTTTCTTCTCAACACAAAATCTGACACATAATATTCGATAAAATCTGCATCGGACCACTTGAGCAATTTGTCGTAAAGATTTGCGAGAGTGAAATTTCCTAGTTCTTCCATGCTAAAAAAGGCGGTTAAATAGGATCAAAAAAATAATAATGATCTTTAAAAATTTTTGGTCAAAAAAAAGAACAGAAAAAGTGCGTAAATTCAAAAAATTTGATATGGGATGTAAACGGAAGAAGTACCTTATTTTTTAATAATGCACGTTTTACATATTTTATTTCTCATTTTATTACTAATATTTCATTTGAAGGCATATTCATTGCTGTAATTAGTAGTGTCTATACTTTTTCCAAAAAGGCTGACTAGCTATGATTTACAACTAAAATTAGTAACTCACTCATTTTTTTCGGAAAATGTGCTTATCTTCAAAACTGTCAAAAATCAAAACTGCTTTGTGCATCATATCAGCCTTTCTTTGTTGTGCCTTAAAAAAATCAAGGTTGGCCCTTGCAAACAGCCAGAATCGGCTTTTCTCAAAAATCGTCAATTTTACATCTGTTTTTAAATGCCCTTGAAATCCAAAAAATGGAGTTTAAATGCACAGACAGAAAAAGCGCAAAAAATTGATATATCAATATAAATATCAAAAACTATGATTGTTTTGCAGTTTATTGCAAAAAAAAAAGTTTTCTATGCTGTAAAAAATACCTTGCCGTAGTTTTAGGGTTAAGTAAGGGCAATCTATTGGATTATCGTATAAGTCATGGCATTTTTTTTAAATTTGAATTGGCGCGTTAAAAATTAAATGTTTTGGAAAAATGTTTTGCGTTATCCGCAAGAGAATTTCTCGCCCTACAAGATAGGACATTTGGTTTTTTTGTTGAAGTTAATTTTCGTTAATCTTCAGATCATTCAATTGGAGTGTCAAGTTGGCAAAAATGAGCATTTTCGACACCATCTTCTTTTCGCGTTTAATCGAGGTGTCAAAGCCATGGAAGCAGCTCGAGAGATTAATGAGGTGTATGGAAACCAAAGGGAACCAAACAGTGAACGCGGTGCTTTACGTTCATCAAATGCAACGACTAAACGAGGCCATCCACCAAAAGCGACCTTATAGATGTCATGGCGTTCTCCTCCAACACGACAATGCCCGTCCTCACATCGCCAACATGACCAAGGAGGCAATTCAAACGCTTGGTTGGGAAGTGCTTCCTCATCCTCCGTATTCTCCCGACTTGGCGCCATCGGAATTCCATCTTTTCCGTTCACTTTCAAATGGATTGCGCGGCGTTTCGTTCAATAATGATGGTGAATTGAGGGCTTGGTTGGTTGTTGGGCTTGGTTGTTCGAGACGCAACCGGCTGATTTCTACCGACGAGGCATTGAGAAGCTTGTTGAAAGATGGGAAGAAGTCGTTACCAACAACGGAGAATACATTATTGATTAATTTGTTGTTATTTTTTGTTGAAGAATGAACTTTTCGAAAAATTGAAAAAAAACGCCATGACTTATCCGACAACCCAATATATACCGAAACACTTTGAAACTATTTATGAGGACCCGATTTTTGGGTGTCGTTATACACAGCAGTGCTATATAGAGCAAACATTTCTTGGACAAAAAAAATTCTTGACGCCAAAAGACTTTTTTGTCGATGAAAGGAATTTTTCTGGTCCCTAAATTTATTTTTTTCCACTTTTTCATGAGAAGAAAAAACAATTATGGATAAAGAAAAATAGTTTTAGAATCCGGAAAAATGTTCAGTCCATATTTTTCTGAGTGCTTCTTTAAATATTTTTGCACTCATGAGCTCTATCCACTATTTACCACACCCAGTATTTAATTGTAGGCACGGGATTGTATGATAACTTGACGAAGTTCAATTTGCCTGATCCTCAAGCTGTATTTGATCTGTCTTTCTTCAAAACCAGACCGGAGCCGTTCTTTGTTCTCTCAAGGGATCTTTTTTGTCTGGACGTTGAAGTAGGCAATTTAATGCAGACACCTACCTAAAGTTGAAATTTTTCAGCCCACACCTTGTCACTTTTTTATTCGCTTATTGGAAGAGAAGGGTTTGCTCAGGCGTTGCTATACTCAAGTCTTGTATTTTACTGCAACAACGAGTTTTTTAATTTCTAAACTTTTAGAACATTGATACGTTGGAATTTGAAGCCGGAATAAAAGCGGAGAAAATAAGTAAAATCGTCCAAACTGAAATTAGTCTATTACAAAAAATTTAGTAACTGCGCATGGATCTCATCAGAGCAGCACTTGTCAAAATAGTTCTTGTTAGCTTTTTCACTTGTCTCTTTTATTGTATAAAATCACCTTTTTTGTTCAGGCAAAACAAAATTCGACAAAAAATGGTTCTTGGGTGAGCAAATTAAAAAACTGTTGATTTGTTAAAATTATTAAACTTTTTAGAAAAGCTCCAAAACAAAGATGAAATTGTGATAAAGTGTGATAAGTGTAAAAAGGGCGTCATTAAACCTGATATTGGTGAGAATTCAGTATTTAATCATTTGATTTTCAAT
This sequence comes from Ditylenchus weischeri, assembly GCA_029231635.1. Lineage (NCBI taxonomy): Eukaryota > Metazoa > Nematoda > Chromadorea > Rhabditida > Anguinidae > Ditylenchus > Ditylenchus weischeri. Next base: position 90,298 of record JAMRYI010000417.1, read on the forward strand.
ACCATTTTTATATAGTATTCTTTGGAGAAAAACTTCCCAACAGATTTTTCATTTCAGCTCTAATGGTAAGAAAGACCGGCGCTACCGGAGTATACCCCCCGAATGAAATTTTTTTTGAACTTTTTCAAAATACTATTTTAACCATTTCTAAGCATTTCCTACACGTTGAACACGATAAAAAGGTGTTTTCACCTACTTTTTTCAATAAAAAGTCGATTTTGTTTTAAATCTTGAATTTTGGTATTTTTAGTTGATTTCTGTTTATTGTAACTTAGTAAATCAGATGTTGAGGGTACCTTGACCCCAAAAAGATGGAATTTGAACATAGTTTTGTTAACTGGGGCCTACCGCATAAAGAAACTCTGGTATGCATGCAGTTTTTATGCATCCAGAGTCACTTTCGGGTGATTTGTGTCTGAGGTATGTGGGTGTGCGCATCTCAACTCCAAGCCCCCTCCATGCATCCAGAGTCACTTTCGAGTGATTTGTGTCTGAGGTATGTAGGTGTGCGCATCTCAACCCCAAGCCCCTTCATGCATCCAGAGTCACTTTCGGGTGATTTGTGTCTGAGGTATGTAGGTGTGCGCATCTCAACCCCAAGCCCCTTCATGCATCCAGAGTCACTTTCGGGTGATTTGTGTCTGAGGTATGTGGGTGTGCATCTCAACCCCAAGCCCCTTCATGCATCCAGAGTCACTTTCGGGTGATTTGTGTCTGAGGTATGTAGGTGTGTGCATCTCAACTCCAAGCCCCTCCATGCATCCAGAGTCACTTTCGGGTGATTTGTGTCTGAGGTATGTAGGTGTGCGCATCTCAACTCCAAGCCCCCTCCATGCATCCAGAGTCACTTTCAGTGATTTGTGTCTAAGGTATGTGGGTGTGCATCTCAACTCCAAGCCCCTCCATACATCCAGAGTCACTTTCGAGTGATTTGTGTCTAAGGTATGTGGGTGTGCGCATCTCAACCCCAAGCCCCCTTCATGCATCCAGAGTCACTTTCGAGTGATTTGTGTCTGAGGTATGTGGGTGTGCGCATCTCAACCCCAAGCCCCTTCATGCATCCAGAGTCACTTTCGAGTGATTTGTGTCTAAGGTATGTGGGTGTGCGCATCTCAACTCCAAGCCCCCTCCATGCATCAGAGTCACTTTCGAGTGATTTGTGTCTAAGGTATGTGGGTGTGCGCATCTCAACTCCAAGCCCCTCCATACATCCAGAGTCACTTTCGAGTGATTTGTGTCTAAGGTATGTGGGTGTGCGCATCTCAACCCCAAGCCCCTTCATGCATCCAGAGTCACTTTCGGGTGATTTGTGTCTGAGGTATGTAGGTGTGCGCATCTCAACCCCAAGCCCCTTCATGCATCCAGAGTCACTTTCGGGTGATTTGTGTCTGAGGTATGTAGGTGTGCATCTCAACCCCAAGCCCCTTCATGCATCCAGAGTCACTTTCGGGTGATTTGTGTCTGAGGTATGTAGGTGTGCGCATCTCAACCCCAAGCCCCCTTCATGCATCCAGAGTCACTTTCGGGTGATTTGTGTCTGAGGTATGTGGGTGTGCGCATCTCAACCCCAAGCCCCTTCATGCATCCAGAGTCACTTTCGGGTGATTTGTGTCTGAGGTATGTAGGTGTGCGCATCTCAACCCCAAGCCCCTTCATGCATCCAGAGTCACTTTCGGGTGATTTGTGTCTGAGGTATGTAGGTGTGCGCATCTCAACCCCAAGCCCCCTTCATGCATCCAGAGTCACTTTCGGGTGATTTGTGTCTGAGGTATGTAGGTGTGCGCATCTCAACCCCAAGCCCCTTCATGCATCCAGAGTCACTTTCGGGTGATTTGTGTCTAAGGTATGTGGGTGTGCGCATCTCAACCCCAAGCCCCCTTCATGCATCCAGAGTCACTTTCGAGGTGATTTGTGTCTGAGGTATGTGGGTGTGCGCATCTCAACCCCAGCCCTTCATATCCAGAGTCACTTTCGGTGATTTGTGTCTAAGGTATGTGGGTGTGCATCTCAACCCCAAGCCCCTTCATGCATCCAGAGTCACTTTCGGGTGATTTGTGTCTGAGGTATGTAGGTGTGCATCTCAACCCCAAGCCCCTTCATGCATCCAGAGTCACTTTCGGGTGATTTGTGTCTGAGGTATGTAGGTGTGCATCTCAACCCCAAGCCCCCTTCATGCATCCAGAGTCACTTTCGGGTGATTTGTGTCTGAGGTATGTAGGTGTGCGCATCTCAACCCCAAGCAACCAAGCCCCCGAAGGGAGCGCAGGGGGCTTGGATGGTTAGAGATGCGCGCACTCACTCACCTTAGACATAATTCCGAGCAAGACACTTGATCAAAAATGCATTTAGAGGCTCTTTTGCCCAGCTCAGTGACCAAAACATGGTAAAACAGCCAAATGGTCGAAATTTCGAAATGACCAAACTCAATTTTTTATTGACCAGAACACAAAAATAATGTTTTTTTTTTGAATTTCTGAGGTGATTTTAGGTTGATATAGAGTGTTTTAAAAAAAAATTCATTTGGGGGGGTTTGGTATCTGCGGTAGGGACGAAAGACCTTTTTCTGGTATTATGACAATTTTATACACTGAACTAAAGAACTCCAAATAAAGCTTTGTGGGCCAAAATAGCAGGTTTTAAAATATCCGATCAACGTCTCTCAAACCACTTTGAAAGAGCTCGGAATTGGAGTATTTTTCGGATGCATCCTTGACTTCTACTCCGAGTTCTCTGATAAGGAAACCCCGCAAGAAACGTGATTTTAGACTTTGATATAATCTTCACTAACCCATATTTTTGCTACCAGCTTAATTTTTTTCTTGTTTATTTCAAAGTATCCGAAATACTCAAATTGCAGGACTTTCCCAAATGTGACCTTTTGATCATCATGGGCACTTCCCTGGTTGTCCAGCCATTTGCATCTATGGTAGCACAAGTGCCGGAGGACACACCTCGACTTCTTATAAATCTAACAGGTAATTGACTTTGAAGTTTAAAAAAATATGTTTTTTATTAAAGGACCTGACCCCTTCCTAGTCATGGCAATTTGTAATTTTTGAATTGGCGGGAACCATCCTAATTTGGTCAATAATGTTTTCGAATTGTTTTTTAGTGTGCATCTAAATTTTGAATCTTACTGATTGGTCAATAGAATAGAACGGTTTCTCGTTATAGATAACTGTAGAGCAATGAAAGTAGCCTAACTTGTCCGGTTTGGCAATGTCAAGCAACGTTGGGCTCGACTAGTGGATGGTTCAATGTTTTGAACAACGTAAAAGCCCAAGTGCGCCCGCCCCCCTCGAAAAATGTTTTGTACTTTTAAATAAAATATTTTGAGCTGAAAATTTTTATTCCAAGGCATTCCAATAGGCGAAAATTCCTCAGCAATCCGAATTATGAAGCAGACTTTGAAAAAAATACTTAGTCGCTGAGATATGACCTTAAGTTGGAGTGTCAATATTTTAGAAAATGACCATTTAACTTTACTCCAACATAAGGTCATATCTCAGCGACTAAGTATTTTTTATCAAATTCTGCTTTATAATTCGAATTGCTGAGGAATTTTCGCCTACTGGGGTACGTCAGAATAAAAATTTTCAGCAGAAAATGGGTACTTTCATTTAAAAGTACAAAAATTCAAGGGGGTGCACATGGGATACTGTCTTTGAACAAATTGAACAAAAAATAATTCGAAAACATTATTGATTAAATCAGGATGTTCCCCCGCTAATTCAGAAATTACAAATTGCCATGACTAGGAAAAGGTCAGGTCCTTTAAGTATATTTTAGCTGCTGGTCAAGATGGATACATCGGAAGCAATAATTTGCATTACGGTCAGGAGGAAAACAAAAGGTTTTTTTACATTTTCAAGTAGTGGTCATCACGGTCTACTATTATTGCAGAGACGTGTTCTACAAATCAACTTGTGATGAAGGAGCCATGAAACTAGCTCGGCTCTTGGGATGGGAGGATGAGCTAAAGGCTATGATCAACAAAAGTCAAAAATCTAAAAAAGAGAATATCAAGAAAATGTAATGTTTGTACAACATAACTATCCTGTCAAAATCCTAATTTAACAGTTTTAAAATTCTATTTGAGAATTGATTTTATATGTTTCGGCAAATAAAATGCAGAAATTTTATGTAAAAAATGACTGAGTATGTGTTGTTCAAAATAAATAGTTTTTTCGATAGTTAGTGTCTCAATGCATCCAATTACCGTATTTCCTCTAATGGAGCCCCCTGGGGCTTTATTTTTTTGGATACCCGATAATCGGAAAATTTGGAATTCGATCTCGAGATTTTTGGGTGCTCAACTAAAATCTGAAAAGTGCAATTGGTAGAGCTCGTGGGAGTTAAGAAAACGCGTAAAACAGCTTTGCAAAAAATTGACTCTGAGCTGAGATATAGGTCCTCAAAGTTAGGGAGGGGGCTCTATTAGAGAAAATACGGTAGTAACTTTGTACATACTAAACCAATTTTTGCTCATTTCTAGCAGGTCACGGTTTGAACTAAACCATTTTCTAAAAAAAGAAGTGAAATAGTCTTTTTCAAGTATTAATTTACAGTCGGCGCTCGATATAAGATACACCCGATATAAGACACACCTAGGCCCTGTCCCTGTGTGTATCTTATATCGAACGCCGACCGTAGTGAGTTACTTTGGTAAAAGCGGACTTTTTTAGTAGGCAAATCACCAACAATAAAATTTTGGCTAAAGTACGTTATATCGCGTCCACTCAGAAGTGGATTTTGACCACATTTTCGAACGTGTCAGGTCGTAATTAGTGCGAAAAACACGTTTGGGGAAAAATATTTTTTGACTAAAAAGTAGACTTTTCGGTCAAAAACCCTTGTTCCCATACCTGCACTACTATGTACGCCCTCCCCTTATCCCTCGCAATGAGGAGCAAGTTGGGTCTTTGGCCGAACATAAAAATTAGTGCAGGCATGTGGTTTTCTCATCATAATTCCATACGGTAGTACTAAAAAATATAAGTCCTTTTTATATAAGCCAGCAAGTGGTTTGTTATGGTATAGCACGTTTTTAGTCTTTAGGTTTACTTTTGGTCAAAAAGCCGAAAAAAAAAATTTTTCCCAATTGTGAAAACATGTTTTTCGTACTAATTACGACCTGAAACGTTCGAAAAAGTGGTCAAAATCTAGTACTCCTGCCTAAATTTTTAACGGTAAATTTAACAAACCCAAAAAGCCAAATGAAAATTGTTGTAAAAAAGTGCCGGGCTCTAGGCGGGAACGGACTTGAATGGGAATCACAAAATCAAGGTTCGACTGTTAATTAAAATACAATCTTTCCTTTGATATCCCTTCTTTTTTCACACAAAGACATCGTGTTTAGCAGAGTTACAGGCGCATCTCTGATTCTCTAAAACGCTAACGCCCTCGAACGGGATTTAAAAAAAAATTTTTATACCTTCGAGCTAGAAGTTAGTCCAAAAAATTAAAGAATTTAAAAAACTGATAACGCTAGATTTGCCCAATCAACTCTACGATAAAAACAAACGATTTTGTTCATTTTTCGAATCAATGTCTTTATAAAGTATTTGGCTACTGTCTGTATGTCACAAGTCGGTTTGTGAAGCCAAAATTATCGTTTTGGGCCAATTTTTTTTTCGATCGACGCTTCTCGACGAGATGAGAGGCGTACTGAAGCCCGATTTTTGATTTTTTGAGTTCTGATTTTATGATTTTTGAAAAATGTGATTTTTTGGGTGTTTTATGAGAGAAAAATGAATTTTTCGTCTTTCAGATTGGCGAAGTTTGCTTTGTGGTCCAAATAAAAGTTGTAGCTGAGAATCTCAGCTTTCGATCAAAAAAAAATTTGCCCCGAAATGATGAGTTTTGAGTGGGGATCTGCCAGTTATTGTGCAGGCCGGCAGAAGCCGGATTGGTAAATGTGTTTGAATTTCAAATTGCGCGTTTGAAATTTGCGCGTTTTGAATGTGAGCTTTTGTCAACGGCACAGCATTATTTTGTCAGTCGTAGTCATTTGATTTTTTGCTCCGGCTTTTTTTGCTCCGGAGTTTTTTGATGATCAGAGATATTTATCTGATAATTACAGATGCTTGAAAATATGAAAATGAAGCGAGCGCCCGGCTAGGCGCCGCGATAGCGGCGCCAGCCGGGCTAGTGATTTTTTTATTTGATTTCAGTCCAATAATTGTTTCAGCAGATCGTTAAAGTGCTCGAGACAGACCGCAATCATGCAGATCTTCGTCAAGAATTTGTCCGGAGAGACAATCACCTTGGATGCAAATCCATACGACACCATTGCTGTTGAAAAGGAGAAGCTCCAAGTTCTGGAAGGAATCCCCGCTGAGGAGCAGCGTCTGCTTTTCGCCGGTACATTTTTTGCTCATTCATAGCTTAGGGATGAGATTGTCATGAAATTTTGGGTTAATATTTTTGTATTTATGAGGATATTTTCAGGACGTCAGTTGGAGGATGAGCTGACTTTGGCTGACTACGGAATTGTTGATGAGTGCACTCTTCATTTGGACCTTCGGTTTGTGATTTTTTCAATGTTTTATCAATGGCTTTTTAATTCAATGGTTGAAGTAATAAAAAGATATGAACTGTTGACGCTTCAAATACCCTTTACCTTGGTCCCCCAAGGCAAAAAAGTGAAAAGTTGGTCAAGAATTTTTTTTCCAAAAGTCGAAGTCAAAATTTTTTTACAAATACATTTGACAAGACCGTTTAAAAACTAATAAAAAATTTTAATATCATTTAGACCTTAACGAATTTAGTTTGCTGGGTGGTGGAAAGAAGCGAAAGAAGAAGACCTACACTGGACCCAAGAAGCAGAAGCACGTCCGAAAGAAGTCTAAGCTTGCTGTTCTCAAACTCTACAAAGTAAATGTTTAAGATAAAAAAATATTTTGTATTTCTGCTGCTGCTGAGGGAGCACCCCAAAAATCTGGCTTGTAGATAGGGGTATGCCCATGCATGTTAGAATGGGCTCAAATGTGTTTTCTTTCCTTTTTACTAGTTCAAACATGAGATTTGAGTCTGTTTTTCTTCATGCTAACTAAACCTGGGAGACCAAAAAAATCTTAGAATGGCCTCCGCAAAAGCAAAAATACTAAATATTTTTCTCTTTTTTGTCCATAATGTTGTACTATCCTGCAATGCTTTCAAAGTGTTTCACATGGCCTAACAGGTAAAATATCTTACATAGAAAGCAAAAGAAATATTCGACAAAAATTAACGTATTTCCTCTAATAGATTCTTTTTCCTTAATAGTCAAAACATTCATTTACATTTTTTAATCATTTTAGGATAAAAAATTTGGTATAAAAATTTTAGCGTTTTTTCCTTGATCCCCCAAGCTGATCTTTTTTACAAAAAATTTGCTAGGATTAGCTTTTAGAATAGTACCTATAATTTTAAAGTCCCGTTTTTGATTGACTTTTAATTCTCCAAACACTTATTTGTTTAACACTGAAAAAAGATAGTAATAGTACATACATAATAAACAATACCAACGTTCTCTCTATGTGTGCACATATTTGTATAATATATTTGTAACAAGCACAAAATTTCAGATTGGCGATAACAACGAGATCACTCGCCAGCGAATTGAGTGCACTTCTCTCAGCTGTGGCGGTGGAATATTCATGGCAAAGCATGCGGACAGACACTACTGCGGTAAATGCCACGTTACGTGGGCTGAGAAGAAGTAAGAAGAAAGACAAAGGAGTTATTTCCGTCATTTCTGTTATGTCAACCGAATTTGTTTGTTGAATAAAATTGTTGGAATATTTAAAGTGTGGATTTAGCACAGTGTTTCAAATTTTTCTGACACTTTTAAACGGTCGTTTTTGAATTTCTGTGAACGCACATCGACTCAGTTTTTGAGGACACTTTTTTGGTATATAATATGAAAAACACGCTTTTCGCTTGGTCCCTCCTGTTGTTTGGCTCCTGGTCTGTAGGTGGTCTTTGGATGGGTAAGGCCAAAACAACAGGGGGGACCAAGCGAAAATCGTGGTTTTCACACTATATACCAAAAAAATTGTCATCAAAAACTGAGTCGATCTGCGTTCACAGAAATTCAAAAAACGGTCTTTAAAAAACGTTATGACCGCTTAAAAGTGTCAAAAAATTTGAAACACCCTGTACTTAAATTTCTTTGCCGTACTTGTATGCCCATGAAATTGTTGGCTCTGTATGTGATCACGCCCCCTCTGCAAAAATAAATCTTGCAAATAAGAAATTATTACGAATGACGACTTACTTTGTTCGTCATACTGATAGTGAAGGTTTTATGGGATCTTGCTTCAGAGGTTCTTGCTTCGGATCCTCTTTTTTGCAGCAGATAAACCATGACCACTTGGTGAATCTGGTTGTACACTATGAGAATTTTTTTTAGGCTTAGACACTTTCCTGCACTAATATGATATAAAAGATGGTTTATAAATGTCACTTAATAATATAAGCGGAATTGCGAAAACTCGGGAAAACAGCTTTTTTCTACTGTCAAACCATCCTTAGAACTCTCGAATTAGTAGAGAAAACAATTTTTTGAAACTGAAATTTCAAACCAATTGGACGACCACCTGGTTTTATTGGTGCGTGGAGGTTGGTTTTTAGATGAGCATTTGAATTAACAAGGATAATTTTTAAGACAAAAATATGAAAACAAAAATTTTGGAAAAAAGCGTCGCGACCTGGCCGTCTCGAACTGGCCGTACCTCGCCTGCGAACATATATAGAGCCAAATTGTTTTTAGCCTGGTGTCGCTCGCTAGATGCATCTTAATTGCTCTTCTAGCTTATTAATGTTTCTATAGACAGTCTTCATAGAATTTCCAGCTTCTTCAATTATCTTCTTGCTATCCCAGCCGATTAAGTAAAAACCTTCGCCCATTGATTGCATGATGCTCTTCGGAAGATCCTTGACTTCTTCAATTTTGCTCCTTAAACTTTAGTTTCATTAAACTTCCAAGGCATTCTAAAATAAAAAAGGATCATTAGAGACTATACAGTATTTCAATAATTTAATTTTAACCTTATTTCTTAGCTGATTCTGCAAGTTTACTAATTTGATAACCTGCTGTCTGCAAAACACATTGTGAGGGCCAAAAACTGGTTTTGGTAAAAACTCTAAGGTTGTTCTTTTTGTGAAAACACGATAGGAATTATATTTGTTGAAACCTTAAACAATAGTCCTCGTGCTAAAAAAATAGTTGTGGGTTTTAATTTTTGTGTTTAACAGTACCTTTGTATTTTTTCCAATATTCTAAAGTATTTTTTTCAAATTCTGCTTTATAATTCGAATTGCTGAGGAATTTTCGCCTACTGGGGTACGTCAGAATAAAAATTTTCAGCAGAAAATGGGTACTTTTATTTAAAAGTACAAAAAAAATTTCAAGGGGAGGGGGGGGGCGTGCACTTGAGATACTGTCTTTGAACAAATTTTAAATGCAAACAAAAAATAATTCGAAAACATTATTGATTAAATCAGGATGTTCCCCCGCTAATTCAAAAATTACAAATTGCCATGACTAGGAAAAGGTCAGGTCCTTTAAGTATATTTTAGCTGCTGGTCAAGATGGATACATCGGAAGCAATAATTTGCATTACGGTCAGGAGGAAAACAAAAGGTTTTTTTACATTTTCAAGTAGTGGTCATCACGGTCTAATATTATTGCAGAGACGTGTTCTACAAATCAACTTGTGATGAAGGAGCCATGAAACTAGCTCGGCTCTTGGGATGGGAGGATGAGCTAAAGGCTATGATCAACAAAAGTCAAAAATCTAAAAAAGAGAATATCAAGAAAATGTAATGTTTGTACAACATAACTATCCTGTCAAAATCCTAATTTAACAGTTTTAAAATTCTATTTGAGAATTGATTTTATATGTTTCGGCAAATAAAATGCAGAAATTTTATGTAAAAAATGACTGTATATGTGTTTTTCAAAATAAATAGTTTTTTCGATAGTTAGTGTCTCAATGCATCCAATTACCGTATTTCCTCTAATAGAGCCCCCTGGGGCTTTATTTTTTTGGATACCCGAAAATCGGAAAATTTGGAATTCGATCTCGAGATTTTTGGGTGCTCAACTAAAATCTGAAAAGTGCAATTGGTAGAGCTCGTGGGAGTTAAGAAAACGCGTAAAACAGCTTTGCAAAAAATTGACTCTGGGCTGAGATATAGGTCCTCAAAGTTAGGGAGGGGGCTCTATTAGAGAAAATACGGTAGTAACTTTGTACATACTAAACCAATTTTTGCTCATTTCTAGCAGGTCACGGTTTGAACTAAACCATTTTCTAAAAAAAGAAGTGAAATAGTCTTTTTCAAGTATTAATTTACAGTCGGCGCTCGATATAAGATACACCGATATAAGACACACCTAGGCCCTGTCCCTGTGTGTATCTTATATCGAACGCCGACCGTAGTGAGTTACTTTGGTAAAAGCGGACTTTTTTAGCAGGCAAATCACCAACAATAAAATTTTGGCTAAAGTACGTTATATCGCGTCCACTCAGAAGTGGATTTTGACCACATTTTCGAACGTTTCAGGTCGTAATTAGTGCGAAAAACACGTTTGGGGAAAAATATTTTTTGACTAAAAAGTAGACTTTTCGGTCAAAAACCCTTGTTCCCATACCTGCACTACTATGTACGCCCTCCCCTTATCCCTGGCAATGAGGAGCAAGTTGGGTCTTTGGCCGAACATAAAAATTAGTGCAGGCATGTGGTTTTCTCATCATAATTCCATACGGTAGTACTAAAAAATATAAGTCCTTTTTATATAAGCAAGCAAGTGGTTTGTTATGGTATAGCACGTTTTTAGTCTTTAGGTTTACTTTTGGTCAAAAAGCCGAAAAAAAAAATTTTTTCCCAATTGTGAAAACATGTTTTTCGTACTAATTACGACCTGAAACGTTCGAAAAAGTGGTCAAAATCTAGTACTCCTGCCTAAATTTTTAACGGTAAATTTAACAAACCCAAAAAGCCAAATGAAAATTGTTGTAAAAAAGTGCCGGGCTCTAGGCGGGAACGGACTTGAATGGGAATCACAAAATCAAGGTTCGACTGTTAATTAAAATACAATCTTTCCTTTGATATCCCTTCTTTTTTCACACAAAGACATCGTGTTTAGCAGAGTTACAGGCGCATCTCTGATTCTCTAAAACGCTAACGCCCTCGAACGGGATTTAAAAAAAAAATTTTATACCTTCGAGCTAGAAGTTAGTCCAAAAAATTAAAGAATTTAAAAAACTGGTAACGCTAGATTTGCCCAATCAACTCTACGATAAAAACGAACGATTTTGTTCATTTTTCGAATCAATGTCTTTATAAAGTATTTGGCTACTGTCTGTATGCAGTGTTGTGCGTTTGGCTTGTTTGCGAGCGAGCAGCTCGCGTCCTGTTAACAAGACGCGAGCTGCTCGCTCGCCAATAGATATGTATGGCTCGCGAACCATATGGCTCGCCATACATAGAGAGCAAAGTGCTTGCGACACATACACGAGCCATATGGTTCGCGAGCCATTTGGCTCGCATACATAATGTGCGTATGGTTCAGCTCGCAAAAAATAGTGTGAGTTAAAATAAAGCCCAAATCTTGTTTATTCTTTTCATTTTTGTAATTTTTTGTCTGTTTTTTTTTCAAATACTACGCTGATCATCAGTGATAAGACTTTATTCATTTTCCTTGTGTTTAACAATAAATCGAAGGTTGAAACTCATAAGAACTTTTCGCTTTGCCAATATCCCATTAGTTGGGGCATTATGTCCGGCTGTGTGAAGTGTTAATTGAGAAAACATCCTCTCTACCGCTCCTTCATGAGCAGGTGATGCTAAAACACAGAACGCTAACGACGAAAGTCTTGGATAAGCCTAGACGAGAATTGTTTCGAAAAATGCCTGTGTGAAACGTAACATACTTTTTTATGACTATTCCAAAACGCAGCAGCATCATTTGGCGTTGTTGCTTTCCACATTTCTTTAAAATAAGACTCAATTTCAAAGTTTAGACCAGTTGTATTTGTAACTGGTGTGACTGGACGCATATTTTGACCATAAAAGTCAAAAAGTGGTTTCTGGGTCGGTTGATACGTGGTACTTTGCACAGTGCTCGGATTTTTATTTTCCATTTTCAGATTCTGCTGCAAACTTCTGAGCCTAGATTATGCGTTCTAAAATAATTGGGCTAAAGTAAACTTTAAGGTTAACAGAAGCTTACAATTAATCGAATCGCCTCCCTTGCATATCTTCAATTCCCAGAACTACGTTCATGCAAGACACACTGCGATCGAGGAATGTGGCAGGGCCCTGTAACTTTTAAAAAAATTGAAAGACACAAAATTCCAGGAAGCAAAAGGGATAATGTAGGCCGTTTATCTTGTTGTAATTCGTCAGTCACTCTTCTGAATGGTTTAATGATTTCTACAAATTGACTTAATAAGTCCACATCAGATTTGGAAATTGTTGGCTACCTTTGCTCTAGAGATATTTTCTTAACATCCTCAACTATTTCGAGAAATCTTCAATATGTTATCTCAAGGGATGACCAGCGCGTATTTGCAGGAAATAATATCATTTTACCAACTTTTTTCAATGCTTTTGTTGCGACATTATTTAAATTTATCGGCTCTTCATGTGTTGTAGAGGTAGATGCGGACTATTATATAAACTTACGTTGAGTGTAAGCTGTGATCCTGCTTGCACTGCTTTCATCGCCATTCTTTTGCTGCGGTCATTAGCACACGCTTTGTCAATTAATTCCTCAATTCGATTGGATTCTTCAGTCTCTGTTAAAGCTCTTCTCTGCGGAAGTATAATAAGAACAAAAATAAAAAAAAGATAACTTTATGATAATTCATGCAACACGAAATTTTTTAAGTTTTCAGATAAATTTTAAATTTTAGGATGTTAAAAGAGAAGCAACAGAAAAGCTTTCAAATATAAATTCGCGCCTAAAATTGTTAACAAATTGGAAAAATTTAAACAGAATTTGTTCTTAAAAATAGCATTTGGCGATATCTTAAAAACTCACATAAAAAGCGCGAGCCGAACCATTTGTTCATTATGTTCGCGAGCCAAATGGTTCGCGATACAAATGGCTCGTATCCTTTTGGCTCGTGTTCGGCTCGCTTTCAAAAAACAAGTACGCGAGCCAATTGGCTCGCGAATAAAAATAAAGGGCGAGCCATATGGCTCGAACCCATATGGCTCGCTAGGTCATGCGATTTGGGGTCTTGCGTTTGGCTCGCGCGAGCCAAATGGACAACACTGTCTGTATGTCACAAGTCGGTTTGTGAAGCCAAAATTATCGTTTTGGGCCAATTTTTTTTTCGATCGACGCTTCTCGACGAGATGAGAGGCGTACTGAAGCCCGATTTTTGATTTTTTGAGTTCTGATTTTATGATTTTTGAAAAATGTGATTTTTTGGGTGTTTTATGAGAGAAAAATGAATTTTTCGTCTTTCAGATTGGCGAAGTTTGCTTTGTGGTCCAAATAAAAGTTGTAGCTGAGAATCTCAGCTTTCGATCAAAAAAAAAAATTTGCCCCGAAATGATGAGTTTTGAGTGGGGATCTGCCAGTTATTGTGCAGGCCGGCAGAAGCCGGATTGGTAAATGTGTTTGAATTTCAAATTGCGCGTTTGAAATTTGCGCATTTTGAATGTGAGCTTTTGTCAACGGCACAGCATTATTTTGTCAGTCGTAGTCATTTGATTTTTTGCTCCGGCTTTTTTTGCTCCGGAGTTTTTTGATTATCAGAGATATTTATCTGATAATTACAGATGCTTGAAAATATGAAAATGAAGCGAGCGCCCGGCTAGGCGCCGCGATAGCGGCGCCAGCCGGGCTAGTGATTTTTTTATTTGATTTAAGTCCAATAATTGTTTCAGCAGATCGTTAAAGTGCTCGAGACAGACCGCAATCATGCAGATCTTCGTCAAGAATTTGTCCGGAGAGACAATCACCTTGGATGCAAATCCATGCGACACCATTGCTGTTGAAAAGGAGAAGCTCCAAGTTCTGGAAGGAATCCCCGCTGAGGAGCAGCGTCTGCTTTTCGCCGGTACATTTTTTGCTCATTCATAGCTTAGGGATGAGATTGGCATGAAATTTTGGGTTAATATTTTTGTATTTATGAGGATATTTTCAGGACGTCAGTTGGAGGATGAGCTGACTTTGGCTGACTACGGAATTGTTGATGAGTGCACTCTTCATTTGGACCTTCGGTTTGTGATTTTTTCAATGTTTTATCAATGGCTTTTTAATTCAATGGTTGAAGTAATAAAAAGATATGAACTGTTGACGCTTCAAATACCCTTTACCTTGGTCCCCCCAAGGCAAAAAAGTGAAAAGTTGGTCAAGAATTTTTTTTCCAAAAGTCGAAGTCAAAATTTTTTTACAAATACATTTGACAAGACCGTTTAAAAACTAATAAAAAATTTTAATATCATTCAGACCTTAACGAATTTAGTTTGCTGGGTGGTGGAAAGAAGCGAAAGAAGAAGACCTACACTGGACCCAAGAAGCAGAAGCACGTCCGAAAGAAGTCTAAGCTTGCTGTTCTCAAACTCTACAAAGTAAATGTTTAAGGTAAAAAAATATTTGGTATTTCTGCTGCTGCTGAGGGAGCACCCCAAAAATCTGGCTTGTAGATAGGGGTATGCCCATGCATGTTAGAATGGGCTCAAATGTGTTTTCTTTCCTTTTTTACTAGTTCGAGAATGACATTTGAGTCTGTTTTTGTTCATGCTAACTAAACCTGGGAGACCAAAAATCTTAGAATGGCCTTCGCAAAAGCAAAAATACTGAATATTTTTCTCTTTTTTGTCCATAATTTTGCACTTGCAATCCGGTGCCCTCCATTCCTCCATCGAACCCCCCAGCACAGCGACGATTCCGCGACGGATAATTTATAATCTGACGCCGGATTCGTGTTCAGCATGGTCGATTGCATACCCAGGCACCTTTATATCTTAAACCCCAAGTCAAATTTAAGATGCTGAATTTTTTTCAAATGTTTATTGTATTGAAAGGAATTTGAAATTGGACAATAAATTTAAATTTAAAGAAGCTGAATGTGGAATCGACCATGCTGAACACGAATTCGGTGTCAGAATTTGATTTTTGTTTACCAGGGACGTCAAAAATTGAAATTCCACGGAATTATCCGTCACGGAATCGTCCCCGTGCCCCCCTTCCTGCTGTTCTTTTTAGCGAAAAATTACTGTTTAACACTGAAAAAAGAGAAATCTTCTCAACAAATAGTACATACAGGGTTATTCAAGAAATTGTAACACTTTCAAACTGCCATAACTTTTTATCCCGGCACGATTTCAAAATTTTGTAAACGCAGATCGACTCAGAATTTCATGGCAATTTTTTGGCATATAACACCCGAAAAATTTTTTTGCAAAATTGAAAATTTGCCTTGGTCCCCCTGTTGTCCATCCAAAGGCCACCTACAGACCAGGAGCCAAACAACAGGGGGGACCAAGCGAAAATCGTGGTTTTGACCTTATATACCAAAAAAATTGCCATGAAATTCTGAGTCGATCTGCGTTTACAAAATTTTGAAATCGTGCCGGGATAAAAAGTTATGGCAGTTTGAAAGTGTTACAATTTCTTGAATAACCCTGTACATAATGAACAATACCAAAATTCTCTCTATGTGTGCACATATTTGTATAATATATTTGTAACAAGCACAAAATTTCAGATTGGCGATAACAACGAGATCACTCGCCAGAGAATTGAGTGCACTTCTCCCAGCTGTGGCGGTGGAATATTCATGGCAAAGCATGCGGACAGACACTACTGCGGTAAATGCCACGTTACGTGGGCTGAGAAGAAGTAAGAAGAAAGACAAAGGAGTTATTTCCGTCAATTCTGTTATGTCAACCGAATTTGTTTGTTGAATAAAATTGTTGGAATATTTAAAGTGTGGATTTAGCACAGAAAAGATTTTCTTTACAATTTTTTTTAAGAACACTTTATCAAGTAATATGCGTTTTGTGTTTGCCACAATCACAAAAAGCTCTTTTGTTAAAAAAAATATATTTATTGCTTGATTATTATCATCCCCTTCGTGAATTTATGCTTTCAAAGTGTTTCACGTGGCCCTAACAGGTAAAATATCTTACATAGAAAGCAAAAGAAATATTCGACAAAAATTAACGTATTTCCTCTAATAGAGCCCCCCCTCTAATAGAGCCGGGGTGTGCGCATCTCAACCCCAAGCCCCCTTCATGCATCCAGAGTCACTTTCGGGTGATTTGTGTCTGAGGTATGTGGGTGTGCGCATCTCAACCCCAAGCCCCTTCATGCATCCAGAGTCACTTTCGGGTGATTTGTGTCTGAGGTATGTGGGTGTGCGCATCTCAACCCCAAGCCCCCTTCATGCATCCAGAGTCACTTTCGGGTGATTTGTGTCTGAGGTATGTGGGTGTGCGCATCTCAACCCCAAGCCCCTTCATGCATCCAGAGTCACTTTCGGGTGATTTGTGTCTGAGGTATGTGGGTGTGCGCATCTCAACCCCAAGCCCCCTTCATGCATCCAGAGTCACTTTCGGGTGATTTGTGTCTGAGGTATGTAGGTGTGCGCATCTCAACCCCAAGCAACCAAGCCCCCGAAGGGAGCGCAGGGGGCTTGGATGGTTAGAGATGCGCGCACTCACTCACCTTAGACATAATTCCGAGCAAGACACTTGATCAAAAATGCATTTAGAGGCTCTTTTTGCCCAGCTCCAGTGACCAAAACATGGTAAAACAGCCAAATGGTCGAAATTTCAAAATGCCCAAACTCAATTTTTTATTGACCAGAACACAAAAATAATGTTTTTTTTTTGAATTTCTGAGGTGATTTTAGGTTGATATAGGGTGTTTTTAAAAAAAAATTCATTTGGGGGGGGGTATACTGCGGTAGGGACGAAAGACCTTTTTCTGGTATTATGACAATTTTATACACTGAACTAAAGAACTCCAAATAAAGCTTTGTGGGCCAAAATAGCAGGTTTTAAAATATCCGATCAACGTCTCTCAAACCACTCTGAAAGAGCTCGGAATCGGAGTATTTTTTGAATGCATCCTTGACTCCTACTCCGAGTTCTCTCATAAGGAAACCCCGCAAGAAACATGATTTTAGACTTTGATATAATCTTCACTAACCCATATTTTTCCTCTCAGCTTAATTTTTTTCTTGTTTATTTCAAAGTATCCGAAATACTCAAATTGCAGGACTTTCCCAAATGTGACCTTTTGATCATCATGGGCACATCCCTGGTTGTCCAGCCATTTGCATCTATGGTAGCACAAGTGCCGGAGGACACACCTCGACTTCTTATAAATCTAACAGGTAATTGACTAAATTTATTAAAGGACCTGACCTCTTCCTAGTCATGGCAATTTGTAATTTTTGAATTGGCGGGGGACCATCCTAATTTGGTCAATAATGTTTTCGAATTATTTTTTGTGTGTATCTAAATTTTGAATCTTACTTATTGGTCAATATAGAACAGCTCCTCCATGTAGATAACTGTGGAGCAATGGAGGTAGCCTAGCTGGTCCGATCTTGTAATGTCAAGCAACGTTAGGCTCGACTAGTGGTAGGTTCAAAATCTTTAAAAATTTAAATGCAAACAAAAAATAATTCGAAAACATTATTGACCAAATTAGGGTGGTCCCGCGCGAATTCAAATTTCGCAGATTGCTGTGCTTATCAAGTTGCATGGTCCTTTAAAGAGGTTGGACTGTAGCTCAAGAAGGGCAACTTATATAAGCAGTTTTCGATGAGTTGGTCAAAAAGCAATGCCAAGAATATGATTCTGGATCAGGGAAAGAGTAATAGCGGATATACGCTATTTTTTAAGAGGCGTTTTGGGTTGCTTGTTTTTTCATCTATCGTCTTTTGTCAAAATTTAGTATAATAGGCAATCATTATTACATTTTCTGCCAAAATAGCGTTCTTCGTTTTACTTTAACAAGATACTACTAGCTTACATCAATTATTATAGCATTTCAAAATATCCTTTTTTAGTAAAAAAAATTACAAAAACATACTACAAAAGTGTTAATAAAAAAATTCTGAATCTTTTTTATACTATATGAGCTGACTTTGGCTGACTACGGAATTGTTGATGAGTGCACTCTTCATTTGGACCTTCGGTTTGTGATTTTTTCAATGTTTTATCAATGGCTTTTTAATTCAATGGTTGAAGTACTACGGTAAAAACGAAATTTATGTAAACTACTCAAAAATTGGTTTTAAAATTTTCGAGTCTTGACTGGAAACTGTTCAAGTGATTACTGTATTAGTTAGACCAACAATTTCTCATACTGAATAAAATTTGTTTTTCTTGATTCTTCAACCTTCTTTAAGACATATTTTTTTGTAAAATTACCCAAAAATAGTTAAGCTAGTAAAAGCAAAAAAATGCTAATACATGACTGATATTAATTTCATTAATTTTGTTCATTTTTCGAATCAGTATCTTTATAAAGTATTTGGCTACTGTCTGTATGTCACAAGTCGGTTTGTGAAGCCAAAATTATCGTTTTGGGCCAAATTTTTTTTTGATCGACGCCTCTCGACGAGATGAGAGGCGTACTGAAGCCCGATTTTTGATTTTTTGAGTTCTGATTTTATGATTTTTGAAAAATGTGATTTTTTGGGTGTTTTATGAGAGAAAAATGAATTTTTCGTCTTTCAGATTGGCGAAGTTTGCTTTGTGGTCCAAATAAAGGTTGTAGCTGAGAATCTCAGCTTTCGATCAAAAAAAAATTGCCCCGAAATGATGAGTTTTGAGTGGGGATCTGCCAGTTATTGTGCAGGCCGGCAGAAGCCGGATTGGTAAATGTGTTTGAATTTCAAACTGCGCGTTTGAAATTTGCGCATTTTGAATGTGAGCTTTTGTCAACGGTACAGCATTATTTTGTCAGTCGTAGTCATTTGATTTTTTGCTCCGGAGTTTTTTGATGATCAGAGATATTTATCTGATAATTACAGATGCTTGAAAATATGAAAATGAAGCGAGGGCCCCGCTAGGCGCTGCGATAGCGGCGCCAGCCGGGCTAGTGATTTTTTTATTTGATTTCAGTCCAATAATTGTTTCAGCAGATCGTTAAAGTGCTCGAGACAGACCGCAATCATGCAGATCTTCGTCAAGAATTTGTCCGGAGAGACAATTACCTTGGATGCAAATCCATGCGACACCATTGCTGTTGAAAAGGAGAAGCTCCAAGTTCTGGAAGGAATCCCCGCTGAGGAGCAGCGTCTGCTTTTCGCCGGTACATTTTTTGCTCATTCATAGCTTAGGGATGAGATTGGCATGAAATTTTGGGTTAATATTTTTGTATTTTTAATATTTTCAGGACGTCAGTTGAAGGATGAGCTGACTTTGGCTGACTACGGAATTGTTGATGAGTGCACTCTTCATTTGGACCTTCGGTTTGTGATTTTTTCAATGTTTTATGCAAGCTTGTATACAAATCGGCTAAGATTTTTTCATCAGTGTCACTGCAGTTTATTAATTAGTACCAGTGCCGTTATGGCCTCTCCTATTTTTTTTGGTTCTCCAGCTTCCACTTAGGCTTAGGCTTAGACGCAAGGTTGGCCGACTTACGTTAGAAGGACTCAAATATATTTTTTTGCTTTTGGCCGTAATGCCTTATATGGGGGTCGCCGAAAAATCGGTTTAAACCACTTTTTTGTGCGTTTTAACTGCTGAAACGTGTAAAAAAAAATGTTTTTAGTGCGCGGTCAACCATTTTTGAATTTTTTTTAACCAAATTTTCACTCTTTGTCTTGAGGGATCAAGGTAGGAGGGTATCTGAAATGTACCTGGATACCATTTTTATTTACTTTTTACCTTATTTTTATCGCTGGAACTGGGCAAAAAGAGTCTCTAGATGCATTTTTGTCTAGATTTAGAGACCAAACACTCAAAAAAGGCTCTAAATGCATAATAATATGCAAAACAGAGTTTATTTGTGCGGTAGGTTCCAGATATGAAAACTATATTCAAATCCATTTTTGGTTTACGAGAAATACATGAGTAAATGTACTTCCTAACATTACACTTACATTTACACTTACGGTTTCACAATACCAATGTAAGTGTAAATGCAAAGTTTTCACTTATTTTCGTTTTTATTGCTAAATATGTGTTTTTTTTTAACAAATATGGATTTTTAAAAACAAATATGGATTTTTAAAAACAAATATCGATATTTTTATCTGAAATACTAATGAACTATTCTCGGTTGACAAGCCACTCTTCATACTCACTACAAATTTTGTTGATGTCTTTTTTGAATTCCAAGAGAGTTTTCGGCTGCTCTGCGTTCTGGATTCGCTTGTAAATCTCATCAACCGTCTTTGCACTGGAAGAGAGGAAATTGTGCTTGACAGAGTAGTGGCAGCCTTCAGAGCTTGGCCTGGTATAACAGTGACTGAAAATAGAGAACGAGGGAGCCGTAGTGCAAAGGAAATCCGCAAGAAGCTTGTTGAATTTTTTAATGGTGCCGGTAGTGTGGATTACCAAGAAAATATGATTTGATTGAAGTTTGATTAAGAATATCATTAATTGAAAACTTTCCACTACTAGCAGTTAAAATTCAAAAAATATATATTTGTTGATAAATAAGCAGGATTTTAGCAATAAAAATTAATAAGTAAAATATTTGCATTTACATTTACATTTGTATTGTGAAGGGGTAAGTGTAAGTGTAAATGTAAGTGTAAATGTAAGTGTAAATGTAAGTGTAAATGTAAGGTGTCTTCACAATACCAAAAACATTTACACTTACACTTACATTTACATTTACACCTTCAATTGTGATAGAGCCATAACAATATATTGGGATATAGATATATTTAGTTCAAATTTAACAAGGCTGATGTGTTATCCAAGTTCGACTGTAACGCTTTTTTTAATTTTGCGCCTTCATCCCTTGTTCTAAATAATAATAAATAATAATAATAACGCCACTCCCTTACTTTGAGGGTCTGTATCTTGAGGCGTAGAAGCAAAAAAAATTATTAACCAAGAAAGAAGTTATACAATTTTCAAGTTGCGAACATTTTAAGCAAGAGGGTCTTTAAAGGGGCATAGCCACGCTAATAGGAGGTGGTGCCCGCCAATTCAAATTTTTTTCCTAATCATTGAACTTTTGTACGAATTTTTCAACTTGGTATCTAACAAAACCATACCTAAAATTAAATTCTAGGCCTTGTTTTGTTAGAAACCAAGTTGAAACATTCGTACAGAAGTTCAATGATTAGGAAAATTTTTTGAATTCCCGGGCACCACCTCTTATTAGCGTGGGCATGCCCCTTTAAAAAAATATTTCAATAATCTTTTTGTGTTAATTTTTAAAGTAAATGTTTAAACTTTGAAAAAAATTATAAAAGACTGATTTTTTTCGCAAATGCATTTGACAAGACCGTTTAAAAACTAATAAAAAATTATTATTCAGACCTTAACGAATTTAGTTTGCTGGGTGGTGGAAAGAAGCGAAAGAAGAAGACCTACACTGGACCCAAGAAGCAGAAGCACGTTCGAAAGAAGTCTAAGCTTGCTGTTCTCAAACTCTACAAAGTAAATGTTTAAGACAAAAAAATATTTGGTATTTCTGCTGCTGCTGAGGGAGCACCCCAAAAATCTGGCTTGTGGATAGGGGTATATTAGGATGGGCTCAAATATATTTTCCTTCCTTTTCACTAGTTCGAGAATGACATTTGAGTCCATTTTTGTTCATGCTAACTAAACCTGGGAGACCAAAAAAATCTTAGAATGGCCTCCGCAAAAGCAAAAATACTAAATATTTTTTCTCATTTTGTCCATAGTTTAGCACTATCATGTAATCCGGTGTCAAAATATGCCTTATATTCCTCCATCAAACCCATCAAACCCCCAGCACGGCGACCATTTCGCGACGGATAAATCCGCGGAATTTCAATTTTTGACATCCCTGTTAGGCAAAAAGCAAATTCTGATACCGGATTCGTGTTCAGCATGGTCGATTGCATACCCAGGCACCTTTGTATCTTAAACCCCAAGTCAAATTTAAGATGCTGAATTTTTTTCAACTGTTTTTTTGTATTGAAAGGAATTTAAAATTGCAGAATAAGTTTAAAGTTAAAGAAGCTGAATGTGGAATCGACCATGCTGAACACGAATTCGGTGTCATAATTTGGTTTTTGCGTACCAGGGACGTCAAAAATTGAAATTCCGCGGAATTATCCGTCACGGAATTGTCCCCGTGCCCCTTCCCCTCCTGTTGTTTTTTTAGCAAAAAATTCCCTTATTAGTCAAAACATTCATTTACATTTTTTAATCAGTTTAGGATAAAAAATTTGGTATAAAAATTTTAACATTTTTTCCTTGATGCCCCAAGCTGATCTTTTTTATAAAAATTTGTTAGGATTAGCTTATAGAATAGTACCTATAATTTTAAAGTCCCGTTATTGATTGACTTTTAATTCTCCAAACACTTATCTGTTTAACATTGAAAAAAGGAAAATCTTCTAAACAAATAGTACATACATAATGAACAATACCAAAATTCTCTCTATGTGTGCACATATTTGTATAATATATTTGTAACAAGCACAAAATTTCAGATTGGCGATAACAACGAGATCACTCGCCAGCGAATTGAGTGCACTTCTCCCAGCTGTGGTGGTGGAATATTCATGGCAAAGCATGCGGACAGACACTACTGCGGTAAATGCCACGTTACATGGGCTGAGAAGAAGTAAGAAGAAAGACCAAGGAGTTATTTCCGTCAATTCTGTTATGTCACCCGACTTTGTTTGTTAAATAAAATTGTTGGAACATTGAAAGTGTGGATATCGCATAGAAAAGATTTTCTTTACAATATTTTTTAAGAACACTTTATCAAGTACCGTAATTCCTCTAATATAAGACTTTGATTCAGGCATTGTATTTGACCCACTTTTGAAGAATGTTTATCACACCCATTTTGTAGCTCATTTCACTGGCTACAAAATGGGTGGTAATTTGCATAAGAGCATTCTTCAAAAAGTGGGTCAAAAATACAATGCCAAGAACACGATTTTGAATCAAAGGGGGGGTCTTATATTAGAGGAATTACGGTAATATGTGTTTTGAGTTTGCTACAATCACAAAAAGCTCTTTTGTTTAAAAATATATATTTATTGCTTGATTATCATAACCTTTGTTAATTTATTGCTTTCAAAGTCGTATTCAAAGTCGTTTCAAAGTCACGTTACCCTAACAGTTAAAATATCTTACATAGAAAGCAAAAGAAATATTCGAAAAAAATTACCGTATTTCCTCTAATAGAGCCCCCCCCCTTCTAATAGAGCACCTCCTTCTAATAGAGCCCTCCCTTATTTTTTGACTAGAACTTCAGAGTTAGGGCCATTTTTAATTGACAATTTCAAAATTTTCGGGCATCCAAAAAATTAAGCCCCCGGGGGCTCTATTAGAGGAAATACGGTAACCAGAAACATTTATTAATCTCGATCCCAAAGCATAGAACTATTTACCCAAAATAATCTTAAGTGAAATTTGCTTTAGTCCATCATTTTGTTATTTACAGGGTGTTTCAAATTTTTCTGACACTTTTAAACGGTCGTAACTTTTTTTTAAAGGCCGTTTTTGAATTTCTGTGAACGCACATCGACTCAGTTTTGGAGGACACTTTTTTGGTATATAATGTGAAAAACACGCTTTTCGCTTGGTCCCTCCTGTTGTTTGGCTCCTGGTCTGTAGGTGGTCTTTGGATGGGTAAGGCCAAAACAACAGGGGGGACCAAGCGAAAATCGTGGTTTTCACATTATATACCAAAAAAATTGTCATCAAAAACTGAGTCGATCTGCGTTCACAGAAATTCAAAAAACGGTCTTTAAAAAACGTTATGACCGCTTTGTCAAAAAATTTGAAACACCCTGTACTTAAATTTCTTTGCCGTACTTGTATGCCCATGAAATTGTTGGCTCTATATGTGATCACGCCCCTCTGCAAAAATAAATCTTGCAAATCTTTATACAGTATTTGGACTATGAGGTTCCGTCACGTTTTTTGTTTCTTTTGTACTTTTCTCCTAACTTTTTCCTCGCAATTGTTTTTCTGTAAAGTAGGTGCACAACTACAGCGTATCCTCTTTCTTTTGAGTATATGGTTGCCAATACAAACATGTATATTTATGGGGCTTAGACGACCAACAAACTTTGAAATTGGCCAAATTTTTGATTTTTCAAAACTTTTCAACTTCCGAGGGTTTGTTACCCTACTTTTTTATAACCATTTTTAATTATGTAAAGTAGGTGCACATCTACAGCGTCTCAGCTTTCTTTTGAGTATAAGGTTGCCTATACAAACCTGGATATTTGGGGGTCAGAGACGACCAACAAACTTTGTGGTGCGGAAAACGAAAAATTTGTGTAATTTTTGCTGGGTATTTTATCTGGGAAAAAAGTATGTAAAGATATACCTATTTTTATGAATAAAGTCATAGCCCCTCATTGAAATTCCGAAATACTATAGAGGCGCCGATAGGCGCCTGTGGTCCCTTGTTAGGAATTATTACGAATGACGACTTACTTTGTTCGTCATACTGACAGTGAAGGTTTTATGGGATCTTGCTTCAGAGGTTCTTGCTTCGGATCCTCTTTTTTGAAGCAGATAAACCATGACCACTTGGTGAATCTGGTTGTACACTATGAGAATTTTTAAGACAAAAATATGAAAACAAAAATTTTGGAAAAAAGCGTCGCGACCTGGCCGTCTCGAACTGGCCGTACCTCGCCTTAATTTTTAAGACAAATAATTTTTAAGATAATTTTTAAGACAAAAATATGAAAACAAAAATTTTGGAAAAAAGCGTCGCGACCTGGCCGTCTCGAACTGGCCGTACCTCGCCTGCGAACATATATAGAGCCAAATTGTTTTTAGCCCGGTGTCGCTCGCTAGATGCATCTTAATTGCTCTTCTAGCTTATTAATGTTTCTATAGACAGTCTTCATAGAATTTCCAGCTTCTTCAATTATCTTCTTGCTATCCCAGCCGATTAAGTAAAAACCTTCGCCCATTGATTGCATGATGCTCTTCGGAAGATTCTTGACTTCTTCAATTTTGCTCCTTAAACTTTAGTTTCATTAAACTTCCAAGGCATTCTAAAATAAAAAAGGATCATTAGAGACTATACAGTATTTCAATAATTTAATTTTAACCTTATTTCTTAGCTGATTCTGCAAGTTTACTAATTTGATAACCTGCTGTCTGCAAAACACATTGTGAGGGCCAAAAACTGGTTTTGGTAAAAACTCTAAGGTTGTTCTTTTTCTGAAAACACGATAGGAATTATATTTGTTGAAACCTTAAAGAATGGTCCTCCTGCTAAAAAAATAGTTGTGGGTTTTAATTTTTGTGTTTAACAGTACCTTTTGTATTTTTTCCAATATTCTAAAGCTTTTTAGTTAGAAGTAAATGAAAAAGACTATGGGTTAGGGGGATGATATCCACGCTAAATATTAATTACAATATTTTTAGAAAATGACTTATTCCGCTAATTCTTTAAGCTGACCGGCCTATTTTATTATTGTACATAAACTAATACTGCTATAACTATAATGGACATTAACTACAATTTAATGTGAAAATGCCAGCGGCTCATTCGGTTGCTCTCAGATCCGAAATTTCAATGTCTGTGGTCACAAACGATAACAATAATACCACTGTAATAAGATTTTGCTTTGGACTTTGCTAAGATTTTGCTTTTTGCTTTGTTTTGTTTTCCTCCAACAACAAAGCAAACGGCGAGGTCTGCCAGTTTCGAATCGCTCTGATATACTAAATCTCTTTTTAGTGGTAAATATTATGCTAATGACCTTGGCTTTATATATTTTGGTGGTGCCTCTGCAAAAAATATGCCTTGGCTTCCCTGCTGATTTTTCGGCTTTTGCTTAGTCGCAGGGTAGGCCAGGGTACGCTAGGATGGACACAAACATGTTTCTGACTGTAAAAAAATTAGTTCGCCCTAACATACCCTGGCCTATCCTAAGCCCAAATTCAGAAAAAGGCTTCTAAATTTAAACAGACAGGGTGACACAACTTTTTTTACCTTTTGTTTTCGTCATAACTCGTTGTGATTGCAACCTTTTTTAAAACAACTATATATTCGTTGGAAAGCCCTTGATTTACCATTTCGTTTAAAAAAAGAGTGGCTCTTTATCTCAAAAATGAGCGAAGTTATGCCTAGTTTAAATGGAGCTCCATCTTGCATGAACATCAGTTGGTCGAAATTCGGTCATTGCTGGAGGGATGGGATAACATTATCTTGGAGCATGGCCAAATATCGCTGAGCATCAACGTCCCCATCGAAGAAGAACGGTCCAACGACACCGTATCGACCAATACCCGCCCACACAGTCACCCTTGCCGAATGAAGGGGTTCCTCGGCGTACCAATGTGGATTATGCTCGGTATACGGCATCTAAAATCATGAAATTTCGTCGATGAGTTAAACTAGGCACAACTTCGCTCATTTTTGAGATAAAGAGCCATTCTTTTTTTTAAACGAAATGGTAAATCAAGGGCTTTCCAACGAATATATAGTTGTATCAAAAAGGTTGCAATCACAACGAGTTATGACGAAAACAAAAGGTAAAAAAAGTTGTGTCACCCTGTATATTTGAGGGCATCGCTGTTTTAAAAGTTGATGAAGGATGTTTATTCCAGGTGAAAATTAAAAAAATCAGCAACGGGGACCAAGGAATATTTTTCGGGGATGGTGCACCGCCAACACATATAAAGCCATGAACTTAATCTACGTTTTAATTTTGAGTTCAGGCCATCAGCATGAGATTTACCATTTTTTTGTAAAAGCCAAGGATCTAGGACATTCACTTACACACTATGTTACTTGCCGATTAAACTGTTTTTATTAAAGTTTTAAAAATAATTCTCCAAAAAATTTAGCGCAATGGAACAGCTCATAGACTAAAATTTTGGCGAAAAAGCACTCAGCCCAATGATTTAGAAGAAAAATCGGTAAAAATAATTGAATTTTCGACTCTAGTATAGAATACCCCCAAACTTATGCCTTCTAAAACTTAAGTAAAGAGCACCCAAATATATGTTGCAGCCCCCAGAAAAAGAGCGTAAAACACTTATTAGTCAGAACTTCCATACGCTGGCCTACCCCTAAGCCTAAGGGCTAAGGCTAAACTTGTTGTTCCAAAGGGTAGTTTCAACGATTTTTAGAAGGTCTGATTTAGGGGGGGAGGGTATTCTATACTAGCGCCGAATTTTCTATTACATTCAGAAAGAATTGTTATTTTGTAGTATTTAATCAACGCTGAGCCAGCAATTCTGCTATTTTCGATTTCGTTTGGAGTTCTGTTTTCTGTCTCACCGCTTTTTATTTTCTGGGCAAGATGTGTGGAAATATTTGCTACAAATTATGAGGTAACTATTTTTGACACGCTTGAGAAAATTCGGCCCTATCCCCAAAGGGGCTCTGACTTGTTACCATGGATCACCTGTTTTTTTTGGCTCAATAGCAGGGTAAACCCCTGGCAGACTCAAACCCGTTTTTCTCACCTTTATTGTAGTCCAAAAAAATGTTTGAGTCATTGCGCCTAAGCACAAGTCCAGAGGTTCCCTGATAACGATTTTTGGGACTTGATATGATAGTAATAGGGAAACATTAATCCTCCTTCTGATATGATAGTAATAGGGAAACATTAATCCTCCTTCTGATATGATAATGATATGATAAGGCCGGCAAAATTCTCTCCTGGTATGATAGTGGTTTGATAAGGGTCCTGGATTTTTCGTCTGATGTGATATGATAGTGATATAGCTCAAACATTTTCTGCGTGATATGGTCGTGATTTGATATGATAACGTCTGATATCACGTGATATCATACGATTTTTTTGTTATCAGGTGAGTTTCAAGAAAAAAAAATTGAATTTTTTGTTTGATATGGCAGTGACAGTGATAAGGACCCTGAATTTCCGTCTGGTATGATAATGGTATGATAACACCCTCGAACTTTCTTGCATGATATGACAGCGATGTGATAGCACTGATATGATAAGCCTATCATATCATGTCCCGTGATAACGGGGATGGTCTGATATCAGGGAACCTCTGCACAAGTCAAACAAACAATTAGCAAAATCAATGTAAAAAATTGGTACCCATTCGGAGATAGAGCCTAAGTTCTAAATTTCAATGTTTGTAGCCAAAAAATCCTGTTCAAAGTGCAGTCCAATTCTGCTCCAACATCTCCATTAACAACGATACTCATTACCTGAATGTAGTGGAAAAAGACATTTCTGAAATGAGCATTTATCTTCAGGTAAATCATTATTGGTGATACGAGACACTAGTGCCAAAATTTTGGCAATATTTAAAATTGCTCTTGAAAATTGCTGCCGAAAAAATTAATAAAATTGACACCAAAGCTGAATTTTCACCAGCGGAACCGAAATTTCGGTTAAAAGTTTGGTGAGCAGGTGACATGAACAATTTTCAGTATAAATGGTGCCAAAAACAAGCGGAATAAAAAAAACAACCCTTTTTTCTGCCGTTAAAAGACTTTCATTTGCCGCAAAAATTTTTTTTTGTCATTAATTACTTTTTTCGCCGCTCTTTATATTTTCTTTTGCCGTGGAAAGTCATTTTACAGAAAGAAAGGGCACTTTCATGGTTTCCCCCCCCCATACTCGGATTTTTTCAAAAGTGACCCAAAATCACCCCCCGAACTCATTTTTTCTGCTTAACACTAGGGTTGGATTCGGTCGGTTTTTTTGAGATCGGTCGGTTTTTAAAAACCGGTTTTTTTCAAACCCGGTTTTCGGTTTCGGTTTTTTTCTGTGACTCTTATTGACTAACTGAATAGAAATAAAAAAATGATATATTTAAACAATATCTTGTAGATCTTCTAAATCTGATGTGTATCTCTTCCAAATAATCCACACGTAGTCTTTTAAGTACTCAGCATCGTAGGCAAAATGGGGATCCACTAGCATGACAAGTTTGAGTATCTTGTTTGTTTCCACAGATGAGCTTCGAATAAGAAGACCTTTTACCAATAAATCCTTGAACTCTACAGCCGCAGTGTTCCGAATTGACATTTCCTGCAAATATGCTAACATCCTCTTCACTGTCGGCAAATAAGTTGATGCAGTCGATTGATCTTCAGAAAGCTAAATTCAAATTCTCAAAAGCAGTATAAGCTAATGTAAAAACCCTACTCGACAAGTCTCAATGTGAAACGATTTAAGAATCATACACAGCTCTTTGATCAGAAGAAAGTCTCCTTTGTCAAGCGATGGCAGGCTTTTTCCAAGTCGCTTGAGCTTTGTTCAGTCATTTTGATCCACATCCATTGGCTTTCGACTAACACTGGCATCCAATATCTTATTACGATATTGGGAAACTGTATGGGAGCCCATGGGAGCCCATTCTTGAGAATGCACTCCTCGATGAGCTTTGCAAGCTCTTCTCCGGTATGCTCTTTTTCCAGCGGGATAGTAGCCAATACATTGTCAGATCGCTCAAATGAATCGTTCACACAGTGAGTTGTAACACTAAATGAACTTATTGATTTACCAGAAGTGTCAAATGGAAATAAACCTGAGCAAAGCTGGGAATTTGCTTGGCTTTTGCCATCCGTCACTTGTAATTGAATAGTGGCCCATACCAATCTGTTTGACAATATTCTGCTTTATTTGTTCTGCCATGCTAGGGATAACATTTTGACGATAGTGCTTGCGACCATGAACCTAATTAAAGGCAAACAATATTAAGCACATTATTCAACTAAACAAAATGTGACGTACCTTAAGTTCCGGATATGCCTTCTGAGTCCTTGCTTGTTCATCTGGGTCATCAAAGAAGCACATAGAAGCATTTTGATGCACCATGATTCTGACTAATTCCTCGTCTATTTTGCGCTGCAAATTCTCTTTGCCCAGTTGCTCCGGAAAAAAGGATGTAATTGCAGGAGTCTAAAACACAGTATCATTGGAAAGTTTTGCTCATCCATCCAAAATACGAGTATTGATGTATCAGATGCATATTCTTTATATTGCTCTTCATGTCCCTTCGTCTTGAGGTGATTTATCGTATGAGAGGTTGACTGATCCTTTGGCACCGGCAAAAAAGTACGACACTTAAGACATTGGCGCTTCGTTTCCGCCTCGATTGTTACAACACGGAAAAATTTCCAGATCTTGGCACGCATTTGCTAAAAGAGTCAAATTTCTCAAAATTGATATCGACGAAAGCGTTAAAAAGAAGAGCAACTAGAAATAAATAATAATATTTGCAACGAAATAAAATAAATTATCCATTTAAGGCAACTGACAATAAACCGAAAAAACCGGTGTTTTTTAATACCGGTTTTCGGTTTTCCCGGTTTTTCTGAACCCGGTTTTCGGTTTCGGTTTATTGGTCGAAAAACCCGGTTTTCGGTTAACCGACCGGTTCGGTTAACCGACCGAATCCAACCCTACTTAACACGATAAAAAAGGCATTTCTAAACACTTTCTGAATAAAAAATTTTGAATTTTGTCAAAAAATTTTGCTTCTCACCCGTAGGAGGTAGGTGGTCTTTTTAGGGTATTTTAGGGTCATTTTTGGGTAATTTATCAAATTTTTCTTGCTAGAGCTTGGCAAAAAGACTCTCTGAATGCATTTTCGATCAAGAGTCTCACTTTTGAAAAAATCCGAGTATGGGGGAGGCTGGTGATGAACTATGAAGTACCAAAGAAAAAATTTGTTACAAAAAAAAATTTTTGTGTCGGAAAAAAGTCTTTCTGCGGCAAAAAAAAGTTCGCCCAATAAAAAATAGTCCATTTTTAAGATAAATTGACATTTAGATACATTTATAATGACGCTATTTATTCATTGCAGATTTGTTCCACCGTGGCCACGTTAATCAGTGCACCTATTCTAGGTGCTTGGTCAGATTTTCATGGTGAATTTTTTTAATTTATTCAACACCAAGAAAAGTTTAATGCTTTGAAGGCCGGAAAAAGCCATTTCTGGTGTGTTCAGTGGGGCTAACCTTGTATTGTCTAATACAAACTATGGCTGTTGTGTTCTATGAAAGGGTCAACGTCTACTACTTTCTATTTTTGTCAGAGTTTATAGGTGGAATGCTTGGTGGCTTGGCTATGCTCTTTATAATGTCAAACACAGTAGTGGTAGATGACTCCAGGAAACAACTAAATAAGGTAGTTGGGGGTGCACTTTGGGGTCGATCTCGAAATTTTTGGGTAAAAATTCAAAATATAAAAGAATCGGTAGAGCACATGGTAGTTAAGGAAACTCAATAAACAATGAAGTAAAATATTTGCTCTAGACTTAGACATAGGTCCCCAAAGTCGAGAGGGCGCTATTTTAGGCGAAATACGGTTTTTTATAACTTCTGTAAATCTGAAACCAAGAGTCAAAAAGATACCCTAATTTCCCGCGTATAACGCGCGCGTTATACGCGGGAGCGCGTTATCTATGGGGTGCGCGTTAACTGTGGGTACAATTAATATCGAAGCTTCGGTTACAGCTGTTACAGGGTTTTTTGACCACTTTGAATAGGCACTTTTATTCAAATATCATAGCAATCACAACAATCAAAATACATCAAATGAAACCCTCAAAATCGTCACCGTTATACATTTGAAGACTGTTCATTACATTTATGAATTCTTGTGGTAAATCTTAAGGAAGTTGATCCCTGATTTCTCCTTCTTCCAAATCCAATTCATTTTCGTCTTCGCTCTCATCTTCTTCAACCGGCTGACCTTCATTGAGTCCAC
Source organism: Ditylenchus weischeri (assembly GCA_029231635.1). Taxonomy (NCBI): domain Eukaryota; kingdom Metazoa; phylum Nematoda; class Chromadorea; order Rhabditida; family Anguinidae; genus Ditylenchus; species Ditylenchus weischeri. The sequence goes on from JAMRYI010000417.1 coordinate 122,118, forward strand.
GGCGGAAACCATTCTGAATGCATGTGGCGGAGACGGCTGCGAAGCTTTCCACTACCCACTTAGAAACTTCAGAGTATGAGGCCCTTCACATGTGTCCACCTATTCAATATGCAATTTTATAGCTAGCCAATTGAGATAAAAAAGGTTTACCCCGAGTATAAGTGTGCTTTGCTTCATTCAACATGAAGTCCTCCCATTGCCTACGCAAGTTCGATTTGTTCACGGCGACATCTAACGGCTGCAATATCTTCGTAAGTCCACCTGGTACCACAGCGAGCTTCGAACGTTCCTTAAGAGCGGCTTTGGCATCATCAGTGAGGTGGCTTCTTGCAGAGTCAAGGACAAGTAAAGACAAGAACCAGTTAAGATTTTCTCCGTGGCGTCATTGCTCTAAAAATTAGGCATACAGCGAATAATCTATGGGGTGCGCGTTATCTGAGGGGTGCGCGTTATACGCGGGAAATTAGGGTAGTTTAGAGTCATCTATACGAAATTTGGCACTTATATTTAAAAAAGGCAACGCACACCGTACACGCTAGAATTGCAAAATTTCTTCACAAAGTATGCCTGGCAGGTATTCATACCCTAGATCAAGATCAAAGATAATCCTTGATCCTGATCCTAGCCACAAAGCTGAATACGGATCAAATATTATCTTTGATCCTGATTCTGGGTCTGAATACAGGATTATTTTTGATCCAACGTTTTACCAAAACTATTTCAACAATTGTTTGGACAATTAGACCTATCTAGCGTGATCCTGCTTCATCTACCCCTGATCCGTCTTAATCTAGCCTGATCCAACCCTGATCCGGCCTATATAAAAAAATAAAGAGAACAAAAAATCAAACTGGATGAGAGGTAGAACAGGCTTGATCAGGGGTGGATCATGAACAGTGATGGATAAGCAGGAAATTTTCGCCCCAGTGCCGCCACATGCCCCGAATGTTTCAGATTATCGCCCCGTCACCGCACCACGCCCCGGGCGTACCGCACGAGGCAATGACGCAGTGTCGGAGGTTTTTTAAGCTGTGATTATGCTTCGACGCAATTTGTAAGGCCAATTTTATTGAAATTTTAAAAGTTGAAGTTTTCTTGTGGAGTTTGTGACAAATACAGAGGCTGCGGGGCGCCCCATACCCCGCCCCAGCACAAATCTTTGCCTTCGCCCCGCCCCGCGCTATTTTTATTCGCGCCCCAGCACAGCCCCACGTCCTGAGGCAAACCAGGCCACCACCCCAGCACCGGCCCACGCATCAGGGTGGGGCGGTGCGGGTGCATTTAGGGCGCCCCGGGGCGGGGCCTCACTGATCAAAACACATCAGGGGTAGACCTTCCCTAGGATTAGGGAAGGGTAGACCAGCGTATGTTAGGAATTTTGGGATCAAGGATCAAAGATTATCCCTGATCTCATTGCTGAATACCGATCAGAGATCAAAGATCGTCCCTGATCCAGGGTCTGAATACCTGCCCTGAAAATTGAGGTAGCATAAAAAATTACGTCATTTTTCGAGTGTCTTTTTATGTGGTGCCTTAATTTTTAGAGCATTATTCGAATAAATTTTGCAATTCTGATGTTAATGTTCCTACTGCAACTCGTAATTCACAATTCTGTTTACATCGCGACGCCGCGTGGTCAACAAAAAAAATTTTGCATAGAAATAATATTTTAATTTTGAAGCAATTCTCTGGCGTGCCTATAAGAATTGCAGCATCTTCTGCTATTCAATCAGTTGGTTAGTTTATTTACGACCATTTTTTCACTAGATACTCAACTAAATCATTCATAATATTTTTGCGTTTTACTTTTTAAATCAAAGTAAAGAAAGTTTAAAAATTTCGAAAAGCAGAATTTTTACCGTATTTTTTTAATAAACGGGCAGTCTCCAATAAACGGCCACCCCACCACTTTTGCTGAATGTTTAGCTTCTCAAAGGTAAATGGTCTTTTAGGTACTTCAGGATTCTATTACAGCAATTTATCACATCTAGGATTATGGAAGGGTAGACCAGCGTATGTTAGGACGAACTCCAACATTTTTAGTACTTTTTTGTAGTTAGGAAAACAGGTTTGAGTCCGTCCTAACATGCGCTGGGCTACCCTTCCCTAAATCTGAGCGTAAATGTGATAAATAACTGAAATATGATGTTGATGTACCTCGAAGACCATCTACCTTTGAGGAGTAGAAGCCAATATTTGAAAAAAGTTTAACTTTTCAGATTAGAAACTGTTTAGAAATGTTTCTTGTATTTTATTAATCAGAAAAAATTTAAAGTTTGAAACGTGTTTTTGCGGGTCACTTTTCAAAAATCAAGGAGAGGGCTGAACTCAAGAATTACTAAATTTTGATCGAAAAAATAAGCGGGCAGTCTCCAATAGTCGGGCAGTCTCAATGAACGGGCACCCTAGGAGGTGACTGGAAAATAAAACGGGCATGCTCGTTTATTGGAAGAAATTCGGTACAGTCAAACGTGGATAAGCCGACACTTCGGTAAGCCGACACCCCCGATAAGCCAATACTTTCAAAAAATTTGGTTGTCCGGCAAAGAAATAAGCCAAAATTTACCCTCGATAAACCGACACTCGGTAAGCCGACACCCTCGGTATACCGACACCCTTATGCAGGTCCGGTCCAAGAAAATTACACTGGTTAAGCCGATATCTTGCATATTTACAGCATTTTTAGCAATTTTTTGAATTCCCGCCAAAAGTTTTTCGATGAAGTTTTGTCGTGTTGTCATTCTTTGTTTTTTGTGTCATTTTCTGTGTTGTTCTGTTTTCTTTTGTCTCATTTTACAGCTTCATTTGCTTTGCAGATGTCGAATCGAAAGCCTTTTATCAAAAGCGCAAAAAGAACAAGAAACAAAGCCAATTAACTGATTTTTTCTCTTCTAATGTTATTGATTGAATTGTTTTTGTTTGAAGTAAATCTTTACACGTTCTAAACTGTTTTAGTGTTAAGAAACTCGATAAGCCGATACTCTTAACATTAATATGAACAACTTACTACTCTTACTCTCTAAGCCAAACACCCTCGACAAACCGACACCCCCGATAAGCCGACACCTAAGGCCGTCATGGAGGGGTGTCGGATTATCCAGGTTTGACTGTATTCCAAATCTTGTGTTTATGAAAACAAAAAAATCTTCAAATCTTCAATACACAATTGAAAAATAAAGTTTTCTTACTTGGCAATTTTTTTCCAGGTTTAATAGTGGGAACATTAGTCTACTCACTGTTCTCCATTAAAATAGCTTCGACCAGTGAAGAACACGTGAGAGGATATTTTCGAGCTTATGTAATTGCCTCTGCCTGCGCTTTACTCACTTTCTTGTATATTCTCTTCTTCTTGCAAGAAACTCACAATCTAAGAGGTAATTACACATTTCATTATCAAAAAAATAGCAGTTTAGTTTTTGAAGCAGGGAAGTTTTCAAAATGTCGATCACACGCTGGAACCTAACACTTCAGTATTTTTTTGATCCCCTATTGTCTTTTTTTGGCGTGTGATTAAGTGGAGAGTAGGCTAGATCATGTTAGGACGGACTCAAAGATGTTTGCTTTAATTTTTTTGTAGTCTGGAGCACATGTTTGAGTCCATAGGCCTTTTGTGCACCAAACCACAAAGTTAAAAAACAACAGGGGAACTACAGCAAATACGAGGGGGGTTTAAAATGGCACTAAGGCTCCAAAAATTTTATCAAGGGGTTTTTCAAATTTCGATTTACTCCGAAAAAGATTCCGATTTTATTTTATTTTTATTTTACCTTTAAAAAATTCAAGCCTGGGTGGATCGAAGTCTTTAGGATTTAATAACACTTAAGAAATTTAACACTTAAGAAATGAAAATGAAAAATTGTCAGATCCAGCATGGATTCAATTCTTTTGGAGTTCACTGCATCGAGAATCGTCTTTATTAACATTTATTGAATTCAGAATCTGAACAAGCTCGCTTGACTGACCGACATGATCAGTTGGTTCACCGCCCATCTGTTCGGCATGCCCACTTGTACGTGTTGGAAAGCTTCAAGGTGTTACTGGTGCCCCGCCCCAGGTGGGCTCGTCTCTGCCTTATTCTGCTGGTCACGTTCATGTTTATTGAGTTTCTGTCTTTTGGTCAGTATTAAATAATGCCATTTTATTAAAAATTTAGTCTATATTTGCCAGATAGCACATTGACATTGCTGATCTTCAAAAGATCTCCATTCGACTGGGACGACCAAATATTCGAGAAATACGTGACTCTCAAAAGCCTTGCATCCAGTGTTGGAGTAATATTAGTGCCTTTGCTATTCACCCTTGTACGCTGTGTTGCCAGAGAGTCACTGATGCTGATTTTGGGCATATTTGCTAATGGACTCATTGCTTTGTGTTTGTCACTCGCCACTACAAATCAACAAATTTTTTGGAGTTGGTTTACTTTAATTAATACGGAAGTGGCCAACAGTGATACCAAATTTGAAATCGACATTTTCCTTTAAATTTTTGTGTCAGTTTTGCAAAAACTTTTAAAATTGAATTAGTACTTACTGCGAACACATATTTCTCTATAATTAATCTATATGTGGCACTCTTCCGAAATTTCGATCAGCAGCTAGCTCCACGGTTACTACGTGTTTAGGCACATCGCATTTGGGCACCCGCATTTGGGCCCCTTTCATAATCATATATTTTTAATACTTCATTGAAAATTCTTAATACTTCACTGTTTTATAGTAAAACTTTTATTTATTACACATTCAACTTGCTGTATGTACTATTGGGCAGGTATTCAGTGGTTAATTCAATGGATTATCGTTGATTCGATACAAGTACACAATATGAGCCCCAAATACGTGTTTTGAGGTGTGTTTGAGGATTGAGTAAATAAAGCTTTTTTATCTTATTTTTTGGGGCGCATATTGTGTACTTGTTCCGTTGATTCTGATACGGATGGAGATTTTGAGAGTGTCACTACCAGTGATGGGTGATTTTTGCCCCAGCACCGCCCCAGCGCTTGCCAGACTTGCACCACGGCACCTCTCCACACCTTAGCGCGGGGCGCCACGGTGCACACCGCACCTGGTCATGAAGCAGTGCCGGTGTTTTTTAGCTGTCATTATGCTTTGACGTAATTCATACGACCAATTTTCACTAAAATTTACAAAATTGAAGCCTTTTTGCAAAGTTTGGGACAAATAGAGAGGCTCCTCGGCGTCCCATAACCCGCCCCAGCCCACACTCTGCGTTCGCCCCGCATCCCGGACTAATCTTTTTTGCGCCCCGGCATCGCACCACTCCCTGAGGCGAACCATGCTACCGCCCTCGAGTCTCTATTTTACTGGCAGTTTTTTTACTAAAAACATGAAAATTTTATACAGCAAATCGACTATAAGATCGATAAGATAGCAAATGACTGCTTATAAATCGATTACCATAAAACCTCTATTAATAGACCCGGGTCTATTATTAGAGCTATTAATAGACCCGGGTCTATTATTAGAGGTCACAACTCCCCAAGTCATTTGTTTAGTGCACTATTTAGTGTTTTTAGCTATGAAAAATCAAACATTTTTTTTTATTTTCTATCAAAATCAAACATTGCTCCTCGGCGTCCCATAACCCGCCCCAGCCCACACTCTGCGTTCGCCTAAATCAAACATTTTCACACGACCACTAAAAATAGTCCTGTTTCCTAGCTACATTTTGAGTGGTTTTTCATAGCCAAAAACACAATGACACAAATGACTTGGGGAGTTCTGTTCTCTAATAACAAACCCCGGTCTATTATTAGAGATTTAACGGTATCACACGTTACCTAACGAGCGGAGTAAAACAAAATTACCAAATGTCAGTTTTTATTGTGTTTTTGGCTATGAAAAACCACTCAAAATGTAGCTAGGAAACAGGACTATTTTTAGTGGTCGTGTGAAAATGTTTGAGTCAATACAACGGTATAAACGATAAAGAATGTCAATAAACGAATGTCTTAAAAGTATCAAAAAAATATTCTTGTCAAAGCTTTTTTCCTAAAAGGCACACGGCAACAGCAGTCAGGAATTAATTCTCCGTCTCGCCGAGCAAAGGATCGGAAGGCACAGGATCGGAAGGCAGAGGATCGGAAGGCGAGTTGCCAGAGAAATGCTCTTCAGTCTTCTCTTCATCAGTCGGACCCTAAAACTGGTAGGTCAACTCACTATTCCATCGACAGAAAATAAGGCTACCTTCTCGCATTCCACAGAGACAACAATCGGCTCAGCGGACGACACGGCACGATCCACCTCAATCGAGTCTTTTTTCTGCGGCGTCTTCACCGGATCCTGCAAAGAGAGACATTAGAACACACAAAATATGGCATGAAGCCAGACAAATACCTTAGCTTCACCTCCAGCATCAAGTTTCTTGCTCGTGCCAGAAGGCTGCTGTGACGTGTCATGACCCTGCAATTAAGGTTGGACAAACTATTTGCACACACAAGCACAAACCATGCTCACCGCCCCGGCAGTACTAGTAGAAGGGACAGCACCATCTGCATCGCTGCTTCTGGGAGTCGAATTTTCTTCGGCGATGGCATCCATCTTTTCCAGCTTCTTTGGCCGTCTCTTTCTCGAGCGCCTTTTCTTATGCTTTCTGGCTCTGAACTCCTGAATTGAAAAAGAATGGTGACAGCAAGAGAAAAAGGTAAAAAAGACAAACCTCAGCATTAGTCAACAAAGTGATGAAGACCTTGTAGTTTTTCCCAATCTGCGCCTGCTCATTCAATCGGACCTTGACGAACTCGTTGGGCCCAAACCACTTCTTGCTTTCGCATTGAACCTCGCTGATGGAGAAGAGACCATCAAACTCTGACTCGTCGATAGCCGTAAGAGCGAAACTGTTCACAGACATCCCAGAGTTCACTTGCACTTCAACAGTTTCGAACGATATGGTCGGTCTCTCATCCCCAGGAATCCAGTCATAGAGCAAAGCCTTACTCAAGCGGTCTTGACGGATTATGCAGTGCATAGTCGAAAAGCTGCAAGATCAAAATAAAAAGGGAATCTTGAACACATTGTGCAAGAATAAATGAAAACTTCATTTATTCAATCAATGATTTTCTGAAAGTCAATATCTTTATTTACAAAAAAGTAACGTGGAAAAAAAGAACAACCACACAAAAAGAGCAGTGCGTGAAAAGATCAGCAGAGCAACCGGCGCACGGCTGGTCGGCGAATAGGTTCGAAGCACTGACATAAACCGACGCGCAACTAACCGAACATAAGATGATGTCAAGAGGTCAGCGGGTTTTGTCACAAGAAGAAAATTCAAAAATTTTCAATTACCCTGGACCCTGGATCAAGATCAAGGATAATCTTTGATCTCTGATCTGTATTCAGATCTGTATTCTGATCAGCAGTCGGATCATGATAGGAATAATCTTTGATCATTGATCCTAAAATCCTGATCCAGCATGATCCACCCCTGAACCGGCCTGATCCTGCTCGATACCTTTGTTCAATTCCTGATGGATCAGACTAGATAAGGCCGGATCAGGGGTGGATTATGCTAAACATTAGCTAGATCAGGCCGGATTATGGTCGGATCAGGCTAAATCTGAGCTAGATTAGGCCGGAATAGGGGTTGATCAAGCTGGATCAGGCCGTATCAGGCTAGATCAGCATAATTGTTAAAAATAATCAAATTAAGAATGCTGGATTGGAAAAAATTTTGTATTCAGACATTGGATCAGGATCAACAATAATCTTGCATCCGTGATCCGTATTCGCTAGACTCAGGATCAAGAATTATTCTTGACCCTGACCCAGGGTCTGAATACCTGCCTGAGTGTTCCTGTCAGTGAAGATTGTAATTTAGTGGGATTTGTCTGTTTTCTGTAGGTTTTGGCAGATTTGTGTCTTCCAGGCAGGAGTAACGCTACTTACTTGCAACTGTTTATTCTTTGTTTTAATTTTTGTTTTTACAATTTTTTTACAAACAATTTTTATTTTAACTGTTTAAAGAGTGCCCAGAAATTACGCGCACTTTTTTGGTTTTGACACTTTCGATGTTGCGCACATCAATTTTCATTAGTTTATGCAGGCTGCATGATCCATCGTGTGTTTCCTGATATTTTTTCGATAGTCTTTTAATGTTTTTGCCTTTTAGATCGTGGCCTAATCAAAAACTGCGCGAACATATTCTAAGTGAAGAAGTTCAAACTTGGGTCAGAAGCTACATTCCGAATCATCATCAGTGAGAGTATTAACAGGTTTTTTTTTGTCACATTTTATCATTTATTTTCTTCTTTTCTTTCGAGATGCTGTGTAGTTTTTTACCGAAAAACGTACAATTCTGGAGATTTCCGCGGGTAAGGATCTCGAAAACGTAAATCGACCGGTCAGCGGGCTACGAACTCAAAATTTTTTGTGCGCGTAATTTCCGTACACCCTGTTTTAAATGTCAAAGAATTTTTAGTTGAAAGATATGTTTATTTGACTGCGCGATACTTTTGTGCCCACTGTTTAACTTACATCCTGAACATGAGATAACATTCTTTTTCGCGCTAAGAAGTCGCGCTAACGGCTAACTTTGTCCACGCAATGCGATGAAGAGTGGCAAGTCTCTAAATGTATATGTTTTTGTTCTTAATGACGGCTTACATAGCTAGTGATGCTATGGTTGGAACCAATGAGCAGCGAGTCAAGAAAATGCTTGACAACTACCTTTAACGAATGGTAGAACAAATCAAACTAAAAAGGCAAAAGACTGAAAACAATTTGTAATTCAAATGTCATTAAATTTATGAATGAAATATTTTTAGTAAATACCGAATTCTCTCTAATAGAGCCGCACCCTCTATTTGAGCCGCACTCTCTAATAGAGCCGCACATGGAGGAAATCGATCTGGAGCAAGAAGACGAAAATGTTATGAATAATAGTGACGTGTCTCTAGAATGTTGATTTGTTTGTTAAATGTGTGCGTGGTTGTTGTTGTACATAAAGGAATTTCCGCTGACTACTTTAGATCTTATGAAGAGTTTAAAAAATAGAGCCGCGCTCTCTATTTGAGCCGCAACCCCGAGGGAGTTGAAAAATAGAGCCGCACTCTCTATTTGAGCCGCACTCTCTATTTCAGCCGCACTCTCTAATAGAGCCGCACTCCCCGAGGGGGTTGAAAAATAGAGCCGCATGCGGCTCTATTAGAGAGAATACGGTAATTATTAATTTTATTAGTACGAGTACGATACGAGTTTGAAACACTGGTTGAAATGAAATAACAGTTACTTCACTCAACCCTATAAATCTCTAACTTTCTGAAATCATGCAATTGAGTATGATAGCTATTTAAAAAACTGAGATTCCGGGTTAGTAGATAAATGCGAAAAAAAAAATACCACGAACATTTAAAAAATGCCAATTTCAAATTTTTGGCCGAATTTCAGAAATTTGCGGTTCTTTTTAAATATCATCCGGACAAGTAGCAGTTCTAAATATATCCGCCGCAGTAGAGATTCTGCACAAAAATGATCCGGTATTCCAGTCGGCCATTCTAATTGGACTTTGATTAGACCACTCAGTAAAATTCAAAATTTCAGGTATTATACTGATCCTTTTTTCTGGTGGATTGTCTCCAGGTAAATTACCTCTAGGCTTTTTTTTCACATACATTTACCTGCGATTCAGGCTTGCGAACCTTGCTAGCCAAGATGGTGACCAAAGAGCAAACTGCTCGTCTGTTTTCACTAGTCTCTTTAGTTATGGTCTTTTGTCCTATTGTGTCCAAAACCATACTCTACAAATTATATGAGCTTACCTGGGATTCCTGGCCTGGTTTTGTCTTTTTTGTGGTTGCTATTTTACATGCTGTAGTATTTTTTGGCCAATTGTAAGTTATTTAAAGGAGGGACTGTTTTATGTCCGGAAAGGTATTTGAACGGAAAGTTGGAAATTTGAAAAAATAATTAAAAATAATTGTCGTTTTTGTCTTGGTGTTTCATTTATTTTTTCTATTCAACTATTAGTAAAAGTTACTTTTTTCGAGTAAGAGTCTTTAGAAAAGAAAAAATCTTTTTTCTAAACAAATAAATGTCTAAAACTTGCTTAGTTGTGGGCCTCGAATACTTAGACATTCGACGTCCTACCTTCATTGTGGCCAAGCTATATAAGTTATTTTGTCTGCTCATGCCCACTGAGTACAGCATCACATCATAAAAAGCTTATAGCATAAAATTTAGCAAAAAAATTAAACACCTAGATAAAAAACGACAATCATTTTTAATTATTATTGGGTTGATTCATAATTAATGTGGATTTTTGTTGCCTTATGATTCTTTTGATCTATTTCTTCTTTAAATTTGCTTTTTTTGTTTTAAAGTATGCCCTCGCTTTTAGTTAAGAAGAATGCGTGTCGAAAACCACCTTCACATTCGCCATATCATGCTCTACCACTTCGAGAAAGGATGGAGGGCAGCGCAGTCTTTTCGCGATATTGTCGAACTCTTTGGCGAAGAGGCGATCAGTCAAAGTCAGGTGGAAAGATGGTTCAAGCGTTTCAAATCCAGTGACACAAGCTTGCAAGATGAGAAAGGAAGAGGTCGCCCATCTGACTTTAATGATCAAGCTCTCAAATCTTTCCACCTGACTTTGACTGATCGCCTCTTCGCCAAAGAGTTCGACAATATCGCGAAAAGACTGCGCTGCCCTCCATCCTTTCTCGAAGTGGTAGAGCATGATATGGCGAATGTGAAGGTGGTTTTCGACGCGCATTCTTCTTAACTAAAAGCGATGGCATACTTTAAAACAAAAAAGCAAATTTAAAGAAGAAATAGATCAAAAGAATCATAAGTCATCAAAAATCCGCATTAATTATAAATCAACCCAATATTTCAAATTTCCAACTTTCCATTCAAATCTTTCCGGACATAAAACAGTCCCCCTTTAAATTTAAAACATCAAAAGAACGAAAGCTCAAAATGTTCGATAATTCAGATTGATCCATACTTTGATGTATCCAATCTGGGCAGCTGTCCCACAAATAGAGTCAAACGAGCAAATAGCAACCAGCTCATCAGATAGACTTTCGTCGGACACCCAGGATTCGGTCTCTGTAACCGTTGTGAACACTTCTGACACCGAGGAGTTGCTTGGGCACTAACGGATGGTTTCAATGAAAACATTATACTTTATTTGGTGGCGCTGCGGTCTTTGCTTGACATTTCTAACTAGTTAAGATAGCGCAATATTTGCTCTTGGCTAAGACATAGCACACAAGGTATAGCGGGTGGCTTATTAAAGCTATTAGAGAAAATACGGTAAATTAAACAGCTGGTATGAAATTTTCGTCCCAACAGAGTCGTATCTATTCAAAAAACCAAAATTTTAAGCAAAGACAGTCTAACCACCAAACTATTGGGTTGAACCATAAGTAATGTCGTTTTTTTAAATGGGTTTTCATGCAACGTGTTTTTTAATTTATTATATTCCACTTCGTAACCCTTTTCTTGGCTTTTCTAATGAGCCATCATTCTCATATGACATTTTTATTAAAATTCTCATATGATAATTTTTTGAAATCATAATTTATCATATGAGAAATTTCTTGTCATTTGAAATCAGTGGCCCATTGGTGAACCTCATTTCTTTTGCGCACTTATAGTCTCTATTTTTATCATTAATAAACAATTGATGGCTCATTAGAAAGGCCAAGAAAAGGCCTATCAAATAGTGTATGACTTATCAAAAATGATCATAACAGGTTACATTAAAACCATTTAAAAAAACGACATTACTTATGGTTTAACTCAATACATAAAAACCGATGATTTTACTTTTTAAACTGTCTAGTCACCTTTTTTTAACATGCCTAAGTTTTTTAATGGATATTATATTCTTTTTGACTGTGATAGTAAGCTAGATATTGCCTAAGAATTGTTTAAATTGAGTAATTAAGATGTGTGTAACGCAATCATCATAAATTTCTTATATTTGTTTTGTTTTAAAGACCTGTAATGACAAAATGTACATATAATAAAAATGTTTGAAAGCGTTGTAGTCATTAGTATTCGCCTTTTGAAACTCTGATGTTGTTGCAGGTTGGCGTTTGGGAGTTGCTGCATGAGGATTTCCTCGGCGACACGTATATTATCCCGACTAAGTATAAGGCATTGAGTGAAAACTGAAAAATGATTTAATTTTGCATGCGTTGATTTTTTCGACCCTAGTATAGAATACCCCCCCAAAACTTATGCCTTCTAAAACTTAAGTAAAGAGCACCCAAATATATGTTCCAGACCCCAGAAAAAGTGCGTAAAACACTTATTAGTCAAAACTTCCATACGCTGGCCCACTCCTAAGCCTAAGGGCTAAGCCTAAACTTGTTGTTCCAAAGGGTAGTTACAACGATTTTTAGAAGGTCTGATTTGGGAGGGGGTGGGGAAGTTTATTCTATACTAGCGCCATTTTTTCAATATCAGACAGTGACAAAAAATTACTTCCTCGTTTAAAAAATTTCCGCTTTTCGTGGCATTACATTTTGTTTAGAAATAAGATTTTCTTTCAAACACGGGATCTGAGGGGAATCTATTTCTACAAAAATTACTTTTCAAAAACTACTGGGAGCGATTTTGTCTGCGCAAACCTTTTTCGGAGCTAATTTAGGTAATTTTGCAGCGGATTAGATCTTGCACCTTACTTACGTCTTTTTGCAGCTGATTTTCGCTGATTCAAAAAAAAGTAGAATCAGGTGTAAAAACTTAAATCATCTGCAAAAAATGGTATGCCCATTTAGTGTCACCCTGTACGAAACGTTCTTGTCAGCAGTCCTTGTCAGTCTTGTCAGCTTGTCAGTTGATCAGAAGGTTGAACCTATTTTATTGGGCTTAGTTTGACTTAGCTTGCTTTTGTTGGATCTTTTGGCAAATGAGCATTATTATGCATGTTTGGTGTCAAACATATGCCCAGGCGATTTTCTGTTAAAAACCCGGAAATGTGGCTAAATGCTCAAAAAAAATTGGGACCAAAATTGAAAATTTGGGTCACTCTGTTCACACACGTGGGACCAAAAAAATCAAAAAAATTTCGCTCGCAAAGATTTCAAGCTGTTTTCGTTCAGTAGTTTTCTTACTTGGCAAAATTTGCAATTTTTTTCCAGGTTTAATAGTGGGAACATTAGTCTACTCACTGTTCTCCATCAAAATAGCTTCGACCAGTGAAGAACACGTGAGAGGATATTTTCGAGCTTATGTAATTGCCTCTGCCTGCGCTTTACTCACTTTCTTGTATATTCTCTTCTTCTTGCAAGAAACTCACAATCTAAGAGGTAAGACACATTTCATTATCAAAAAAAAATAGCAGTTTAGTTTTTGAAGCAGGGAAGTTTTCAAAATGTCGATCACACGCTGGAACCTAACACTTCAGTATTTTTTTGATCCCCTATTGTCTTTTTTTGGCGTGTGATTAAGTGGAGAGTAGGCTAGATCATGTTAGGACGGACTCAAAGATATTTGCTTTAATTTTTTTGTAGTCTGGAGCACATGTTTGAGTCCATAGGCCTTTTGTGCACCAAACCACAAAGTTAAAAAACAACAGGGGAACTACAGCAAATACGAGGGGGGTTTAAAATGGCACTAAGGCTCCAAAAATTTTATCGAAGGGTTTTTCAAATTTCGATTTACTCCGAAAAAGATTCCGATTTTATAGCACTTATACCTTTAAAAAATTCAAGCCTGGGTGGATCGAAGTCTTTAGGATTTAATATTTAACACTTAAGAAATGAAAATGAAAAATTGTCAGATCCAGCATGGATTCAATTCTTTTTGGAGTTCACTGCATCGAGAATCGTCTTTATTAACATTTATTGAATTCAGAATCTGAACAAGCTCGCTTGACTGACCGACATGATCAGTTGGTTCACCGCCCATCTGTTCGGCATGCCCACTTGTACGTGTTGGAAAGCTTCAAGGTGTTACTGGTGCCCCGCCCCAGGTGGGCTCGTCTCTGCCTTATTCTGCTGGTCACGTTCATGTTTATTGAGTTTCTGTCTTTTGGTCAGTATTAAATAATGCCATTTTATTAAAAATTTAGTCTATATTTGCCAGATAGCACATTGACATTGCTGATCTTCAAAAGATCTCCATTCGACTGGGACGACCAAATATTCGAGAAATATGTCACTCTCAAAAGCCTTGCATCCAGTGTTGGAGTAATATTAGTGCCTTTGCTTTTCACCCTTGTGCGCTGTGTTGCCAGAGAGTCACTGATGCTGATTTTGGGCATATTTGCTAATGGACTCATTGCTTTGTGTTTGTCACTCGCCACTACAAATCAACAAATTTTTTGGAGTTGGTTTACTTTAATTAATACGGAAGTGGCCAACAGTGATGCCAAATTTGAAATCGACATTTTCCTTTAAATTTTTGTGTCAGTTTTGCAAAAACTTTTAAAATTGAGTTAGTAGGGTACGCGACATTTCGCTCCCGTGACATTTCGCTCCCGGAACATTTCGCTCTTGGGACATTTCGCTCCCTGAAATATTCGCATATTGAAATTTGCATATTCAAATATTGAAATCATTCGCAGTTTCGTTATAAAATGTAACAAGAACAGAATTCATAGAAGGAAGAAGGGTATAATGGCATTATATGACCCTGTTAAATTGGTCCCTCGGTAAATTGATCCCCGGTAAATTCATTCCCGGTAAATTGATGCACTGACAGGTTACAGGTTCGAATTCTAGTGGTGGCAAATATTTTTTTCTGGACTGGTCGCATAATAGCAAAATAGTTTTTAAAAGACCAGTAAGTCTCAGGATGGGTAGGAGAACCGCTGGGTACCTGCCCTAAGCGGGTACCTACCTCTAAAGACAAGAATTTTCGGATTTTTTAATTCATTCATTGCATTGCATTTAATTATCATGGTGCTTCCAGAAGAGAAATCCGCTGTAAGTGAGCACATCATTTCCCTTTTTTGATCGAACTAAGTCCTGAAAACAACATCAATAAATCTAGAAATATAAAGTACGGTCAAACCCCGATATAGTGCAGGCTGGGGGACCGGAAAAAATCTACACTACATCGAGGTTACACTATATCGAGGGTACACAGGCAGCCAGTTTGGCTCAGAGCTGACTAAATGAGGTTCAAAAAATATACACTATATCGGGGATTACATTATATCGGGGGTACACTATATCAGGGTTTGACTGTAAACAGTGTTAACAAACCTGTTGAATGACTGCAGTATTGGTGATTTGATGATCGGCTTGCTCCACGACGCCTTCTTCCACTGACAATCGCTCATCGACCTGATTATCCTCCATCTGATGTTCAGCAATTTCTCCGTAGAATTCTAGCCAGTTCATAACCCTGAAAAATAATATGCATGCAGCCTTTACGGGCAAAAAAGAAACAAAAATATTTGCAAAACTGAGAACAAAAATCCTTAATCCTTAAAATTTTTCCCGCCTCCGGCGGAGGCGGGAAAAATTTTAAGGCGCCGGCGGAGGCGGGATTTGAAAATTTTGCTGCCGTGCAACAATGTTTGCAACTATGAAAGAAGAATAGAAATATATCCTTTATATGTCTGGTATTTTTTATTTGTGACGTTTTTTACGTTTTACCGCTGAAAAAGGATGCCATAATCTTCCATCAGGACGGAGCCCGACCGCATATCAGAGCTGACGTTGTTGCCTCAATCGAAGACAAAAGATGGGAGCTGCTGCCGCATCCGACGTATTCGCCAACAGAAGCACCCACAGACTACCACGTCAACCGCTCGCTCCACAACTGGCAGCTTGGGAAAAAAGTTTTCAAACCTTCAAGAAATTGTTGATGACATAAGACAATGGATTGCTTCAAAAACACCGGATTTCTTCGCTCGTGGAATCAACCTTCTGCCGTACAAATGGGAACAGGCAATGGAATTCGATGGAGAGTACCCTCCGGAAGATTAGGTGTTGTTGTGGTTGATTTGTTATTGTGTTTGATTTGATTAATAAAAATGGTTGATGAATTGTTTTGCCAAAGTTAAAAAAACGCTGGATAATTATCGAACAACCCAATATGTTCAGCGTGAAATTTTGGGTAGGCAGCCATGGTTTGCAATCTCATGTGGAAAAGCTGAAGTTTTCGGGATTTGGAGGCATATGACCTCTCAGAATACGTACTTACCCTCGTACTGGTGTTAAGACTAATAAAATCACTATTTTGGTCACAATTTCGAATTGATAGCGAAATGTCCCAGGGAGCGAATTGTCCCTGGGAACGAAATGTCCCGGGAGCGAAATGTCCCGGGAGCGAAATGTCTCGGGAGCGAAATGTCCCGGGAGCGAAATGTCCCGGGGAGCGAAACGTCCGTGTACCGAGTTAGTACTTACTGCGAACACCCGCAGTAAGTGAGCACCCATTTGGGCCCCACTTTAGAAATCATATATTTTTAATACTTCATTAAAAATGATTAATACTTCACTGTTTTATAGTAAAACTTTTATTTATTACACATTCAACTTGCTGTATGTACTACTGGGCAGGTATTCAATGGATTATCGTTGATTCGGAACAAGTACACAATATGCGCCCCAAATACGTGTTTTGAGGTGTGTTTGAGGATTGAGTAAATAAAGCTTTTTTATCTTTTTATCTGTGTACTTGTTCCGTTTCTGATCCAGAGTCTCAATACCTGCCCTGGTTGTCTTGTCTTATTACTTATCTGTGAAAACCACATATTTGAGCCCGTCCTAACATACAGGATTTCGAAATTGGGGCTCAAATGCGTGGATACCAGCTCTGCAACTTTTATAACCCATAAGTTAAAAAAAAAGTGTCGGTCCTAGATACGGATGGAGCTTTTGAAAGTGTCACTACCAGTGATGGGTAATGAGACAATTTTTGCCCCAGCATCGCCCCAGCGCTTGCCAGACTTGCACCACTGCACCTCTTCACGCCTTAGCGCGGGCCGCCACGGTGCACACCGTGCCGGTGTTTTTTTATCTGTCATTATGCTTTGACGTAATTCATACGACCAATTTTAACTAAAATTTAAAAAATTGAAGCCTTTTCGCAAAGTTTGGGACAAATAGACAGGCTCCTCGGCGTCCCATAACCCGCCCCAGCCCACACTCTGCGTTCGCCCCGCATACCGGACTAATCTTTTTTTGCGCCCCGGCATCGCACCGCGCCCTGAGGCGCTACCGCCCTCGAGTCTCTATTCTAGTGGCTGTTTTTTTACTAAGAACATGAAAATTTTATACAGCAAATCGACTATTAGATCGACGATAACATAGCAAAATGACTGCTTATAAATCGATTACCATAAAAACTCTATTAATAGACCCGGGTATATTATTAGAGGTCACAATTCCCCAAGTCACTTGTGATTTTGGTGTTTTTAGCTATGAAAAATCCAACATTTTTAAGCACACGACCACTTAAAAAATAGCCCTGCTTCTTAGCTACATTTTGAGTGGTGGTGGCTCAAAAAAGTGAAAACTTTCATAGCTAAAAACACAATGACACAAATGACTTGGGGAGTTGTGTTCTCTGATAACAGACCCCGGTCTATTATTTGAGGTTTAACGGTATCACAAGTTACCTAACGAGCGGAATAAAACAAAATTACCAAATGTCAGCTTTTATTCCTGGAATACCACAAGAGTCAATACAACGGTATAAACGATAAAGAATGTCAATAAACGAATGTCTTTAAACTAGCAAAAAAATATTCTTGTCAAAGCTTTTTTCCTAAAAGGCACACGGCAGTAGCAGTCACGAATTAATTCTCCATCTCGCCGAGCAAAGGATCGGAAGGCACAGGATCGGAAGGCGGAGGATCGGAAGGCGAGTTGCCAGAGGAATGCTCTCCAGTCTTCTCTTCATCAGTCGGACCCTAAAACAACTCACTATTCCATCGACAGAAAATAAGGCTACCTTCTCGCATTCCACAGAGACAACAATCGGCTCAGCAGACGACACGGCACGATCCACCTCAATCGAGTCTTTTTTCTGCGGCGTCTTCACCGGATCCTGCAAAGAGAGACATTAGAACACACAAAATATGGCATGAAGCCAGGCAAATACCTTAGCTTCACCTCCAGCATCAAGTTTTTGCTCGTGCCAGAAGGCTGCTGTGACGTGTCATGACCCTGCAATTAAGGTTGGACAAACTATTTGCACACAAGCACAAACCATGCTCACCGCCCCGGCAGTACTAGTAGAAGGGACAGCACCATCTGCATCGCTGCTTCTGGGAGTCGAATTTTCTTCGGCGATGGCATCCATCTTTTCAGCTTCTTTGGCCGTCTCTTTCTCGAGCGCTTTTCTTATGCTTTCTGGCTCTGATCCTGAATTGAAAAGAATGGTGACAGCAAGAGAAAAGGTAAAAAGACAAACCTCAGCATTAGTCAACAAAGTGATGAAGACCTTGTAGTTTTCCCAATCTGCGCCTGCTCATTCAATCGGACCTTGACGAACTCGTTAGGCCCAAACCACTTCTTGCTTTCGCATTGAACCTCGCTGATCGAGAAGAGACCATCAAACTCTGACTCGTCGATAGCCGTAAGAGCGAAATGGTTCACAGACATCCCAGGGGTCACTTGCACTTCGACAGTTTCGAACGATATGGTCGGTCTCTCATCCCCCGGAATCCAGTCATAGAGCAAAGCCTTACTCAAGCGGTCTTGACGGTTTATGCAGTGCATAGTCGAAAAGCTGCAAGATCAAAATAAAAAGGGAATCTTGAACACATTGTGCAAGAATAAATGAAAACTGAGATTTTCTGAAAGACAATATCTTTATTTACAAAAAGCAACGTGGAAAAACAACCACACAAAAAGAGCAGTGCGTGAAAAGATCAGCAGAGCAACCGGCGCACGGCTGGTCGGCGGATAGGTTCGAAGCACTGACATAAACCGACGCGCAACTAACCGAACATAAGATGATGTCAAGAGGTCAGCGGGTTTTGTCACAAGAAGAAAATTCAAAAATTTTCAATCAAGGATAATCTTTGATATCTGATCTGTATTCAGATCTGTATTCTGATCAGCAGTCGGATCATGATAGGAATAATCTTTGATCATTGATCCTAAAATCCTGATCCAGCATGATCCACCCTGAACCGGCCTGATCC